>JASSUY010019896.1:4214-21135 GCA_032466535.1 Forpus xanthops
AGAAAATACAAGGAAAGAGAATACAACAGATCTTCACCTGATACCTAGCCACACCACGCAGTGCCCCCCCATCACCTAATACCAAGCTCAACTACACAGTGCACCCCATTACCTCATACCAAATCCCGGCCATGTCATGCACCCCCCTGTACCACCATCTTTTTCTGGTCTCTGCCCTCTCCGTCTCTACCTCCCGGACATGACGTGCTATGGTATGGAATACCTCTTTGGTCAGTTTGGATCAGGTGCCCTGTCTCTGCTTCCTCCCGGCTTCTTCCTGGCTCTTCTCCTCCCTGGCAGAGCATGCAATTCAGAAAGTCCTTGACCAGCCTAAACACTCTAAGCCATAACTATAAACACTGGTGTTATCGGCACTGCTCCCAAACCGAAAACCAAAAACACAGTGCTGCACCAGCTACTACTTAAAGGGGAAAGACGACTGCTGCTGCTGAACCCATGACAATCACCTCATGAAAACAGTCAAAGCATAGATCTATTCAGAGGAGTTTGAAGACTAAATTCCTTGCCTATCACCATTTGATGCCTGTTTGTGTTCTGGGCTCAGCAGTGACATGACGAATCTCGGGTTTGTTTCATCTTCTCTTGGCTCAGAGACTAAACCTCGTGTCTGAGGGAGCAACGAGACTTTCGATTTTGAACGACGGTAAACAAACACGGTGTAATGCATGTTTTGCAAAAGTTACCCAGGCTGCTTAGGCATTTTTTAAGTAAAAAGTTGCATAAACCAGAGAATGAGGCGGTTTGTGGCGGGTCAGGTAGAAATGATTTGGCTTGTTGTCCATAGAGAAAGGAAAGGATAGCTGTTTATCTCTGTTGGCTCACTAAACATACTGTTCTTTTTCTTGGATGCTACTTTCTCTTTTTATACTTTTTTATTTCCCCTCCTTTTTTTTCCTTCTTATTCAATATTTGCAAGTGAACAAAGAAATTCCGATGGAAATGTTTAGTACTGAAGTATACAAGTGAGGAAAGCCAAAGTTAGCTTTCATGCAGGGTTGGCAGGACCACCTGGATCACAGAGAAAAATCCTCAGTTTTATCCTTTTCACGTGGATCTCAGGCCCCAGTTTTAATAGCAGTAAGTATTATTAGGCTTTGTTGTTTTGTTCTGTTTGGTTCTTTTTAACTAGAACTAGCTAAATCAGAAAAAGAACTTACGTGAATTGTTCACTTTACAGAAACAAATGGATGGTGGTCAGCAATCCTGAAGTAATCCCTTTTTATGCGCAAATACCAATAATCCTATTCTCACAAACACAGCAATACTGTTCCAAGTCCTTTCCAGACAATACTTAACTAAAAAGAACTTGCCTTTTCTAAACACTTTTCCCTGCAAATGCTCTTCTGCCTGTTCTTAGCCTCTGTCCCATTCTTTGAATCATTTCTGTCTCATCTTTCCCTTTCATATAAGTAGATAATTTCACAAATTTCCCTGCCCAAGACACAGCTCATGAAAATCCTACATCCTTACAGTTCCAGTTGCATTCATGGCTGTACATTTTGGTTTGAAAGTCCCTTTAATTTGAATACAGATAATGAGCGGTATAGTTTCTCCAAGGAGATGCCAGCATGATTTAATTGCATATTTAACAGTGTTGTATATGGTAAATTGCACCATAATTCGCATCAGTCATTGCTGCACGGTGCTTTTTCTCTTAAAGTCATGCACTAATCTGGATTGCCATTCTTACAGGTGGCTTTTAATTTACACAAATCAAAATATATCTACACAGAGAATTTCATCAAAGAATAAGCAAAGCTGTCCTCATTAGCTATTAAATGGGAGAAACATAATGCTTCAATTGTACTATTATGTGTATTGTCCATTGTTATGTATTACTGTTGTTGCTGTTATGATTATTTTCATTATTATTATTATTGTATTTCCATACATGTAATAGGAGTTATCATTTGCTGCTCTCAGAGGCCTAACACTTCTCACTGAAAACAGAGTTCCTCAAGCCAAAAAGAACATGAACTTATGATGCTTCTAGTGATACCTCAAAAATCTTGACTGAAAGATCAATGTCTGTAGAACATGCCTGTTGTACAAAGATGCATTATTAATTCTAATACAAAAAACTACTTTTGGTATTCTTATAAAAGAAACATTTGGATATGAGATAGCTGTTTGTCAAATCTAACTTCCTAAGCACAGACTATTTATCAATCATTAGTATTCTTCCATGTCCACAACAATACAAAATTCTGTTAACATAACTTCCTCATTAAAAAAGGAAATTATGGGTTTGCAGCAACCTGCATGTACAAAAGGAGGATGGTGCAAATGGTTGTGCAATCAGCTGCATTTTTAGGCAAAGGGAATTATCTAATATTAAATATTTTATATTCTGCAAGTAGTTTTAAAACCCTGGTCATCTTGTGAAGTAGAATGGCATTAACTTCAGAAAAGCCAGACCATAAAACAACACGAAGCACTTTTGCTTCTGCAACTGCCCTTTTGATCATTTAGCTTTCACTGAAGCTGAAGCTATGTTAGTATATATTAATTAACCCACACAACCTCTTTCAGATGGACAAAGTAGGTAACACTCCAGAGAGGTAGGTCTTAAGAGAAAACTCCCACAGTCAATCCAGGCACTGACTTTTGAGCTCATTTCCTGGACACCTTATTCCTGGTTGCTGTGTTGATCCCATCTTCCACCTAACAAGCCCCACACTGTGACATCAGTTTACTTTTGTGTGTCTGTGCCTTCCAGCAATAAAATAATTGCTGGGGCTGATAACTGTCACAGTAATAATAATATTTCTAATACCAAACTCAGCATTGCCACATAACGAATTATGTTGATTTATTGCACGGAAGTTGCAAAACAAAGTGTTTCTGAATAAGGTTTTACATTACTCAGAGAATTAATCTGTTGGGGCAGCAGGATTTATCCTGCGGACAGACTCGTTTGTAATCCTCTGAAGTATTCTACCATGTGACTTCCAGAGATAAAAGAGCCTCCTTTAGATTATATTCCACAATCCACACTGAGTGATGCTAAGTACAGTGGTATCTCTACCACTAGATTAACTTTTAATTATTGTCATTTTTCTCATGAAAGAGACTGTGAGATATCACATGTTCTCTACATGCTCATTCTACAGGCAGAGGGCATTTTATGTTAATTTACTGATTTGTTTAAGACAGGAGTTCCAGCAGCGAGTGACAGTAAGTAGAAAAATAAAGCAAAAAATCAATATACTATCATCTGAGAAAATCTTACAGCAGCTTCTTTAATACTGCCCTCTTCCCAACACTTCAATTATTCACTTCATTCAATAAGAAAGTTTTTTCATGCTGTACAAACCACATTTTAGCCCAGTTATTATGATATTTCTTTGGATGTTGGCATTAACATTGTTATGCGTACTGGATTGTTTGCTTGAAGCTTCACTAGCACACAGTATGAATTCCAGAAATCTTCCAGTGTAAATGAGCACAAAAATCAAGAGCAAAGAGGAGCAGGAAGCACAAATACATGAGATGTGACAACTTCTATTTGATGGATTTCTACCATCTGTTACACTGCTCTATCTTGTTAAACACCTGTGGATGATATTAGCAAAACCTGTTTAGTTACACAGTATTAAAAAGTTTTTCTCACTGTGTGATTTGTACTTGTCCAAAGCACATCAAGAGAACATACATTCAAAATACACCATCAGCAGTGATAGTTAGTAGACCTGCATATCATATACAGGGACTTCTGAAAACTATCTTTGTAGATGCGACCTCTCAAATTCTTGTCTACAATATACGTTTGTAAAACAAAAGAACCTCTTTTGCTGTTTTTCATGGTGGAACAATATTTTCTAAGGATGTCCATCAGGAAAGGTCAGAAAAAGGACAAGAAATGGTAAAATTAATCTATTCATTGCAAATGTGAAATACTGTTTTACACACTTTGCAAGCCCACTTTTTTTGGTAACCTTTCAGGAATATAGTGTAGACAAACATAATTTCTTCCTGCTTTCTGCAATGTGACAACTATTAAAGATAATCGCATGTGATAGCAAAGGTGTGAATGTCATAACAAAGTATCACTTATCATGGCTTGAAGAGATTTTCATTTGCATTAAAAGTCCCTAATAAGATTTCACATAGATTTTTAATGGTCTCAAAGGTCAGCAAAAATAATTTCTTAAATATGAAGGTGAAAAAATACAGTGTTTATAGTGCAAATTCTAGCAACAGTTTGCAAGTCTTTGCTCATTACTATCAGATTTTAAGAATTTGCTATAAAACTTAATGTTCTGCAGTGGACTTGGTTTGGTTTAAAAATCTAATAAGTGGTTACAATTATCTATACATGTTACGGTAGAAAAAGTCACATAGCAGAGGGGACGTAATAAGAAGGCAAACCCTTATGGAATTTTTTCTTCTTTTTTCCTTCAAAAATATGTATTTATATATTTTCTCTATTATGTTGCACACATCAGCTGCCTATTAGCCAGTTAATCAGTTGGCACCCTTTTTGAATGTGCCTCTTCATTAAGTAGTGTATTAAAGTGTTTCACACTCAGATTGCCCAGGTGACTCTTCATAGCATAGATTGGCTCATTCAACAAATTCAGCAGAAAAAGGGTTATGAGGAAGTGCAAAAGAGGAGTTCCAGTGCTTAATAACATGTCACAGACTGCAGGCCGCTCTGTTCTTCAGTCTGTTGCGAGTTCAGTGTTTGATGGAGAAGACTTCACTGTGACAGCTTGGAGTAAATCATCAGAATTATTTTAAAAAGTTGTTGAATTTCTGGGAACGAGTCCAGGCTTGTTCCTGGGTAACTCTAGGCAGATAATGCTTCAGAGAACCCATGTCCCCTTTCCTGTCAAATTGCCCAAGGCTGCCTTGCCCGGCTGATGCCTGCTGTCCCAACACAATCTATCTATCCCAGCTTGTTGAAAGCTCATCAGTGGTGAGCAGCATGCAGCAATGGGGATTCACTGTCAGGCAATTTGGAGGGACGCTGTGTGAAAGAGCCTGCACTGGGGTAGGGGGGGTGATTTTTTGCCATATGGAAGCAACCCCACCCAAGTTTGACTGCTGCTATCTGTGAGGAGGCCAGGAAATCGGCAGTGTCCATAAAACCACTGTATAACAGCTCCATCTTTTCTGTGCAAAGTAGCCATCGGGCAGCCTGCTCCTCCTGCCGCTGCTGCCATGTTGTCTCTTGACAATGGCATGTAGTGGACAACAACGGGGAGAAGGAAGAGGACATGGGACAGCTGTGCCTGGTGTCATCCCATCTCCAGTGCTGTAACACCTCTATAAGACTGCTGCCCAGCAGTAGAGAGGCAGAGGAACAGATGCCACAGGCATCTCTTTGCCCTGATGACTCCATACAGCTCAGCTTAGTTGTGTGCTTGCTGCAGCAATGTTATTTACATGGATTCCTTGTCAGCAGCCTTCCTAAAGCTCCAGCAGTCATTTCTTATACATCAGGACTGTCACAGCCATGTCAACATCAACCATAAGCAAAGGAGTGTGACTGTCATTAATCAGTATTTTCTCAGGCCTTAGCCTTAGCTTACACTTTTGTCAGAGATTGGGAACACCATTTACTGCTATTTTCTTCCTTCCAAGTCCCCATATTTATCCTCTGTCTCTAAAGAAGAAAGAAGCTTCTAATGTCTTGAAAAAAAGGATTTTTGCAGAGCTCTATAGGTAGTCTTTGCTGAACCTTTGAAATCAGTGTGATGACTTTCACAGTCCTTCTGTAATAATAAAGCTTTTGGAGCCAGCCACCAATGTGTTGTTAATGTTGCGGATTCAAAATATCAATATAAAGCTAAACTGAAGAGCTAAACTAAAATGCAAGACTGCCTTAAAATTTGCTAATAAAGATCTCCGCTCACTCACACTAACACAGATACAAGCATCAGCTAGGAAAGATAGTAAGCTCATTAATGGGAACTTTGCAATAGCAGTTACAAGCTGTCATTCCCTCCTCCCTTCCTCCCACATCCAGGTAGATGCAAGCAACACATGGGGATGGGACCCTCAAATGTCCCTAAAATGAGAACACCATTACCTGGGAAAGGATATGCCCAACCAAGTCAGAGGGTGCAGTAAAACCACATTGAAGCTACTCTTAGCAAGGTTTCTACATGAATCAAGTGTGCTTCTCTTGGGGAGGGAGGAAATGAAGGAGAGATAAAAACATTGCCTGTCTTTGAGTAATACCCAGCAAAGACTCAGGGGCACTTTAGTGGTAAAAAGAGGAGTGTTTCCTACAGAACCACTCACAATGGAGCTACACAGCTGGAAACCTGTATTTCTTTCTGCCTCTGAACACACCGGAGCTCTAAATCTCATGTCTTCTGCAAAACAGCTCAGAGCCAGAGGAGCAATCTCAGCTGCTCCAATCTGCAAGAAGAGTGAAAAGCTGCCAGGAAAACCACCTGATACCCCCTGACACACAGAGGTGCTATTATTTACTGCTCAGTGAGACCAGCAAACGATTATACTCAGCAAAGAAAAATGTTTTAGGTCTAAGTAATTATTTTACCCATGACCTTAAAATATCCCTGTTGTTCGGAGTTTTCCTTGCAGAGGGCAGTCACTGTAATAGGATCAGACAGTATGTTTCTTCATGCTAAGTCACTGAATGTTAAAATGATTTGTCATCTTTTGCCACAGGCCACTGCCTGACACACACATGCCACAGTCTAATGTCTCGCCTGTTTTGACATCAAAGTGTCTTCCTTCTGCCATTGCCAACAAGAAGAAAGGCAAACAATGGCAGCAACTTCTTTTCTTCCCGAGGGACTTCTAATTAAATAAGTGTCTGCAAATAGCTTAATGGGACTAAGGTTGGGGGGGGCGGGAACATTTCATAATAAAATGTATTAAATCCATAAACCTTGTTTTCTCTCCCCCCCTTTACAATTTTTTTACTTACTTCACAGTTGCATTATTTTATTTTCCATAGAGATTTATGGCAACATTATATGACATTTCTTGGGCTTTTACAGTCTAACACCTTTTACAGCTCCCTTTTAATGCCATGGGTCATAAAAGAAAAAGTTCATTTCATTTTACAAAGGGGAAGGGGGAAGATGTCCTGTGCAGATCCATCAGTTGCAGAAAGGCTTTCACATGCTGAAATGTACCATCATTAATAGGTTCATTGGGTCTTTTGGTAGCAGCAATTTTGCCTGTTTTGAGGGATGGCTGATATTTCAGCACACACCAGAGTCCCGAATTCCCAATATGAACCAGCGATGCAGCAAAGGTGTGCTCCATGGTGGGATCAAGATGAAGCTGGAGCACACTCTCAAGTTTGGTGGAGCTGCCCCTGGTTTTCCTGTTTAGATGGAGTTAGTGCTATTCACTTGTGTCCTCACAGGGCTGGCTCAGAAAGGTCACACTTTTAAAGAGAAGAGCCTCAGAGAAAAATGCTTCCTTCTTGTCCATCCCATTTTGGGGATGGGAAATCAACAGTAGAAAACTGGAGGTGTCAGCCAAACCATCACAAGATTCTTCCTTCAAATGAAATGGGTCCTTCCTATGGCAAGTGGCGTTATAATTATAGACTAGAAAAGAGCAAGATCAGCAGCTGCTGCTGCTGCTGCTGCTTGCGTTTGTTCCCTCTGTAACTGACAGGACAGAGCACTTGGCAAAAACAGACTTCCAGAAGTGGAAAGACATTTAACCCCTGTTCTTGTCAGTCCATTCCTCCTGGGGCTCGGCAGCAGCAACCCCTTGCTTCAGGTTAAAGGAAGAACAAGGTGACTATTGCAGATCTGAAGGGGACCTTGGGGCACCTGAGGAAGAGGAAGGGTCCAGGATTTGCCTTCAGGCTTGGACTGCCAAATAAAAATAGCAGGTTAGTAGATACAGTGTTAGCTTAATATGCTTTTATAGTTGGCTTAACTTGAATCTCACTCACTTTCTCTACTACCACATGAACTAAGAAAAAAGGTGACACAATGACAAGAGATAGGGCTGAGCAGAGCCACTATTTATTTATACATTCTATAATGTGCCTTTCGTGGTCATTTGGGAGACTGATAGCTGTTATTTTTTCCTGTGGTTTCTCTCTGAATCCTAATGCATCCTGAAATTCTCAGCCAGGCAAAAATCCTGTTTACAGGTGGGCTCAATACTACTGGGGGGGGGGAAATGTTTTATTTTTAGGTGTTTATGCCTAAAGGCTTCTGATGATCTTAGCAAATTGGCATAATATATAACTCACATTTCAGCCTGTGCTTGAGAAAGTTTTGGAGAGGGAACAAACACCAAGCAAAAGGAAAAACAGCATCATAGATACAAGCCAAAGACTCTGCAGGCATAAAATGGACATAACTTGTGTTATGCCCTCAACTTGCAAATCCAGCAGAAAGCTTTGCCCTGTACCTGCTAATGAAGTTAAGAGCAATGCAATTAATATAATAAATCTTTCATGACAACAGTGCCTGTGGTATCTAACGCTCTCTGTCCTTCCGTGGCCTGGCCAAAATAGTGCCCAGGCAGGAATGTGCTGGGGGGCATCGTCATGCTTTGCTCTTCCTATCTGTATCAGTTTTAGCTTTTTAATTTCCTGTGTCCATGACTAATGTTGGAAAGCCTCTCAGTCAACATACTGCCCATGAAGCAAGGTCTTGGGACCACCATACAAGAACCAGACTCGGAGCAAGTCTCTATGCCAAAACTTCCTAGGAAGCAGGGGTGCAGCTGTACCCAAGTTGTTCCCAGAGGAGAAAAGCACAACTGCAGATTTAAATCTGTTTGCTATGTTGTGAAATCTAGTCAGACACACATAGCTGTCTTTCATAGCTTCATATAGTCTAAGGGGTTCTTAAATCACCTAATCTGACCTAATGTATATTTTAGGACATTGAATTATGTTACCCTGAAGTCCCTATATGAACCCAATCGTATATGTTCTATTAAGCATTTGCTTAGCAGAAAGCAAAAACACAGTGCATCGCAGGCAAAGCAGGGCAAGGAAACCAAGGTACTGAAGACTGAAATTGCTGTAGCAGTGCCACTTTTCTTTGCCCCATTTCAGAGGTGGAAAGAAAAAGCTGCTGATGACCAGTGCTTCTCCAGCTAATGTGAAGAGTTTCTATTCAGTGCCAAGGACATCGAGTAAACTGCTAAGAGAGATGGCTGGAATCTGATTAAGTGAAATATAGTTGTTTGAATCAAACAGGCAAATAGTACTTCATGGAGAAACTCTCCTTTCCCAGCCTGATGGGATAGGGAAATATTCTCAATTCTGAAACCTATTGTTATTACAGATCTGCAATTGTGGCCAAAACCCACCCACTAGGCCTTGCAAGACAGAATTTGCTGCAGGTCTGTAGAGGAGGTGGACCCATTTTGTTCAGGTCAGCTCCTGGCCAGCTTCTAGTGTCATCCAGTCATGGATGCCTGGGAGGACAATTCCTTCCTGAACCCCATATGCAGAAACTGAGCACTATGACCTGATCTAGTGGGAGGAGCATCTGTCCATGGCAAGGGGTTGGAACTAGATGATCTTTAAGATCCCTTCCAACCCAAACCTTTCTATGATTCTATGGTTTTAACACCAATCACTACCTTCCAGCAGAGCTGCAGAGGCTATGAGGGTGCTGTAAAGCAACCTTTTTCCCTCCATGGCCCACAACAAAAGTGACTGGACAGAAAGTTTCACAGGTACCCAGATACCAGGAGAGACCAGCAGAGCCACTCAGCCTCAACTCTATATACCAGCTATGTGAATTCTTCCTGAAGGTCATCTTTGTCCAGTTATCTGCTCTCATCTTAAAGATACTAAACCACAGTGTGTCTGTCCAGTCCCATGTTCCAATATTTTGTTGCCCACACAGTTAGTAATTTATATTTTACTTCAGACTGCATTTGTCTAACTTTATCTTCTAATCATTGCACCGTGTTACTCTTGGGGTCTGGGTTCCTGCCAGGCTATAAGCCCTCACATTATCAGATATCATTTTTAGATCTAAGTCCCTACACGTGGGTAGTCCCACCGGAGGTTTCCATTACAGATTAGATATTAGTGGGGAGGTAGAGACACAGTTCTTGAGGTTATGTCTTGAATACATATACTCCCCAGCATTATTGGGCAAAGGGCAAGGACTAAAGCCTCCTATACTTTTAAGAGAACTCAGTGCATCGTTAAGAGTATTTTTTTACCCCATTCATCCACTATAGCCCCGTCAAAGATTTCCCCCATTGTTTATAAAACGCCATTTTTGCTGGGAAATGGAAATCTCTGCTTCCATTTTCTTAAGTGTTTCATCCTGACCAGAGGCTTTTTAGCATACAAAACTGCATTTCTGCATGCCAGTCAGCCAGTTTGGCTCCTGAATTGAACTTTATGGAGTTCAACAACAAAAACAAAAAATTTAAAGGCCTGTTCCAAGTCTCAGGGAAAGGAAAACTATCATTTGGGTGCTAAAGAATAAAACCCATGCATCTTAAAAAAACCCAATAACACCCAAAAAATCTCCAAGCCCACACTGGCAAACCTCGAGCAGCCATTCTGCAGAGGAGAAGAGACAGTCTGTCAGCAATAGAAGGCTTACGTGTCTTTTCCCTGCTAATTCCCTTGGTGACTAAAAGAAAAAGTGACACTTTTACAGCTGAATTTTAATGGCTTACTTCATGCTCTGCATTAGAGACACAGCCATGTTGCATAGAATACCATTACGGCACCTATTAGCTAGGGGTTCAAATTATTTTTTTCTGAGAGTAAATGACCTACAGTGGCATCAAGAGAATATAGACAAGAATCTTATTTATGATACACAACTACCTTGAGGCTTTGTCTTGTCTTAGTTACTGCCTTTCTTCCATGCTGCACAAAACTGGTTTGATCCACATTTGGACTTAGTTTGTTGGGGGCTTTTTTGTAAGCACACAAAAGTTCCTGTAGCATCTCTCTGCACTGGGCAAGTAGGTAATAAGCCCAGCATAAAATATTTACCTGTATACTTTTAGTGCTTTAATTACACCGTGTCACATGCTGCCTACCTGAGCAAACCCATGGCTTTTTTTGCATGTTATTGTGAGTATATGAGTATTGATGAGTATGTCTAGCTGCCAAGCTAAGAAATAACAGGGTTCCCCACCTGGTCTCAGCTGCTGTCATAACCACTAATGTAAGAGGCAGTCTCCAAATTTCATTTGGTTTTAGATGAATAGGATTACCAAAGCTAGCTAAAAATACAGGCTGGGGAGGAAGGTGTTTTTGTGGAATTCAGCTTTACTTCTCTGTTGAGAAACCAAGAAGTTTTGAAAGGAGTTTCAAGCAAATTTTTTTCCTTTTCTTTCCTCACACCAGACTGGACCAAACTGAGAGTAAGTAAAGGTTTCAGAGGTGTAATGTGTCCCTGCCACTGCTCCCCAGGCAGATGGCCACATTTAGTGCTAACTGTTGCTTTTGGGTGGTCTTTGAGGAAAAGCCCAAAACCAGCCTTGAGTCAATCAATCTCAATGGGACTTGCAACTGTGTGATTATAATTTGTCTCTTTCTATACGTATAAATACATACAGCATGTATTTATGTATACCTATACCATAATATGCATCTATGTGTGTATCTGTGTCTATCTGTACAAGGGTACATTCAGGTTAGAATATGATGTCTAAAATATTGTTGGTTTCCTGCTTCTCTTCTACTGTTTCTAGGCTCAGCCTGCCAAGACGATGACAGTCACTTATTCCAGCAAAGTAGCAAATGCCACTTTCTTTGGATTTCACAGATTACTCCTAAAGTGGAAAGGCAGCATCTACAAATTGCTGTACAGAGAATTTATTGTTTTTGCTACTCTTTACACAGCAATAAGTGTATTATACAGGTACACTCTTTCCAATTCACATCTCATTAAATGTTATACTGAAGTTTCATACTTCATAGTGTTAGGCTGATGAATGATGGGGGGAGGTTACAACAAGTTATTGTCTTTTCCTTGGACCTTTTCTAACATGCTCTCCTTTCCATGTTTACTTTAATGTTCCAGAGAAAGCATGTAGGATATAAATAAAATACTTTCTATCATATTCAGCTGATTCTACTTTCAGCCCACTGTTGAGCAACCATCCTACTGAAGTTACGCTAAATAAACACCCATAGCTAGCTTATGTTATATAGCTTTTAAGATTCTGATGTTGAGTTGGCAGCAGCAAGCGTGCCTCTCTGCTTTGGATGATAAGTATAGACTTTTCACTCTAATTGCAGAACTGTGTCTTCAGTTGCTCAGTGGTAATTTCTTTAACAACCATGAAAGGTAATAATTTGAGAGCTAGGTTATGCAGTCAGGAGAAGAAAAGTTTTGCTTAAAGCTAGGTTGACAAGCAAACTTTATTTCTAAGCTTGCAGAAAGCCAAGAAAACTTCATGGAAACCAGACGTGGTTCCTAGCTGTGTGTCACCCAGCACCTGTGAGGGTCACATTAGGAGAGCTGCTTCTTCTTCCAAGGTGTGAATTAAACACCTGTATGACAGATGCAGTTGCATCAATTAGTGCAGTGAAGCTTTTAATTGATGAAGTACACCACACAGAAGTATCAAAATCATGATTCAGCTCTTGCCTTGATCTCTAATTAGACCACAGCATTTGCTCAAGCAAAGTGAAGCAAGGAGAAAATGAGATTCAGTTTGTCTGTGATTAATCACTAATTTTGCAAAATGTTCTATACCTGTAAACTCAGCATTAATATGTAAAGAAACACGGGAGTCTCAAATGTATTAAAATGAATCTAGTTTTGCTGAAAATTGGCAATTAAAGACCATGGTAAATACACCATGGAGAGCTTTGTATATGTGCTCCAAGTTTTATTGCGCAATTGTAAGCAAAATCCAACAAATATTTGTCATGTGTTCCTTTTATGTAAAAACAAAGAGTAATTATAATACTAATCTATACAAATTAAAAAAAAAAAAAAAAAGTTGTATTTAAGCTTGTTGTATTTCACTAGATATCTTTTTCCCCATGGGCAGAAGCTGCCATACTCTGCTCAGTATCTATCATTTGGTGAATATTGTCCTCACTGAAAAATAAATTCAGTAGTTGTGGTTTTAACCTTGTGAAAGAGAACTATTTAGTAGGAGTAAGAATAAAAAAACTACTGAAAAAATTTAACATTTCCAAATAAGAGCAGTTGGAGATTGGTAACCTTTTGCAATTCAACCAGGCCTGACAATTTTTAGTAAGTAGCTGTCTGAAAAAGGAGGCTAAGCTCTACTTACAGACTTACAGACTTGCTATCATCATTGGTCCCTATGAGACAGCAAACTAATTCTCCAGGTGTAGTGATTCTAATTAGTACTGCCAGTCAAATTAGCCATGAGAATACTGCAAAAAACAGGGAATAATACTGTCTTCTTCTCCAGCTTCTGCATTACTTGCCAAAAGTGGTAAGGGCTTTAAGAATTCACTTGAAGACATTAGTCAAGTTTGCTCCTGATTGCACAGACCTGATTATTTATACCTATTTGCACTTTGTAGATAGTGCCAGAATATTATGAAAGGACAGATACATTTTATTCTTGCTGCAGATTTTTTCTTACAGGTAGCCAAAAACGGTTCTTTGAAAAATTATCAATTTACTGTGACAAATATGCTGAACAAATCCCGGTAACTTTTGTGCTTGGTAAGTACCGGTTACATGTGAAATCAATCTCCAGCACTGTCTCTGTTCAGGCATTTTGGGAATGTCTGTGCATGTAAGCATTTCAGAGCCGAGGGGCCTATGGAAGGTTAGAGTTCACAATGAAATCATCAGCTTCAAGCAGATCTCCTTAAATTCAAGTCACTTTTGTCGCATCAATATTTATACTCATGTTCGAATTATACCAACCAAAGAGTAAAGTTTCCACATATATATATATGTATATATTTAGTGCTCACTAACATTGATACATTGTGCTCGATCTTTCAAATCCACTCAAGGTTTTCTACAGAAGAGGAAATTTGGAAGTTAATGAGTATGAGAATCTCAGCTGGAAAGGGCCATTAAGTTGCAGTGTCTATTAATTAATGAGCATTGATTGCATCATGGGTTTTGACGTGCCTTACTGCATTTATTCTGGGAAATGTAGCAGCTTAGTGATGTGAATAACACTCTACAAACCAAATCAAAATGACCTAAATGGAAACTGCATTTTTTCTTCCCTTCTAACTCCCAGGTTTCTACGTTACTTTGGTGGTGAATCGCTGGTGGAACCAGTTTGTGAACTTGCCATGGCCAGATCGTCTCATGTTCCTCATCTCTAGCTGTGTCCAGGGCAGAGATGAATATGGGCGCTTGCTAAGGAGGACTCTCATGCGTTACGTGAATTTAACGTCTCTGCTGATCTTTCGCTCCGTGAGCACAGCTGTGTACAAAAGGTTCCCTACCATGGACCACGTAGTAGGAGCAGGTACTGGGAAACTTCTCCCCTGGATTTCTTTCCTTTACTTCAGAGGTGGGGGCACAAGGAGGGAAGGAGACACTCATTTTTTCTTTCCTCTTTGACCCCATGTGTGCCTCATACTAACTCATGTCTTTTATAGTTGGACTCATGGACTCGTAGACTCATAGAATCACAGAATGGTTTGGGTTGGAAGGGACCTTAAAGATGACCTTGTTCCAAACCCCTGCCTTGGGCAAGGACACTTTACACTAGACCAGGTTGCTCAAAGCCCCATCCAACTTTGCCTTGAATACGTCAAGCTTTTAAAAGTCTTTAAGATCTAGTGATCTTACAGGTCTTTTCCAATCTATGATTCTATGTCAAAGTGACTACATTTTTGTCAGTAGATTAAATGATATAGCCTTAAGTGTGTGACTTTAGTGCTCTTAAATTCTTCATTTAGTGACACTATGGAAATCAAATGAATTAGAGGCTTTTGTGTGGATCTGTTTTCTGACATTATGGAGGCAATAGGCATGCCACAAACACACAGACATATGGACCATGCACAACCTTCTCCAAAACATGAAAAATTCTGTAGTTGCAATACATTATGATGCAATAGAAAAGATGACTTGACACATGGCATTGCCTCGAGGCCTAGGATGCAACCTTGTATTGTGTATCAGAGACTGATCACTGTAGGTGGTTCAAAAGTACAGCTTTATCTAAATTTATTTTAAGTAGATTGCACTTTCAGTACATTGCACATTTTAAGTATTAAAAAAAAAAACAAAAGAATTCAAAAACAAAAAACTAAACAACCCCAAGGGGTTTTAATTTGTGTTTAAAATCTCGCTTAAAATACAGTTTTTCAAGGATAAATATATAAAGCATTAAGCATGTCTTTATTTTCTATTTGTTTTGACAACATGAGTAAGTGTGATGCTGGGAAAGAGTGATCAGCCATGTAAGGCTGCTTGCCCATGAAGGTCTGACAGCTGATTATTTTAAGGCAAGGTGTGATGCCATGCCTTTTGATTCAGGCGGTCAGTGTCAGGAATAGAATGTCAGTGCGGAGATATTGGGATATATTCTAAATAGGATAAGTCATACTGTTTTTACTTAATGTCTTGTATTTCTTACTTAAAATTATTCCTTTGGCAGAGATTAGTAAGCAAAGTTGTACCAAGTTAAAATATGCAGTGTGTATATACATATCCACATTTGACATATGTGCGAGAAGCTTTGGATATTAACAAAAATCCAGGCAGAATGCATTGATCTTACTGGGGAAAAAATAAGAAGTTTATGTGGTATTCAGCTGGATTTGAAGTTCTTTTCCTTGTGCTCTTCAACAAAACTGTTTACCTGGGCCTGTGAAAGGTCAGGGAAGCTTCTGTCGCTCTCCCCAGCAATCTGCTTCTAGTGCACACTGGAAAATTACAACATTTCCAGCAGGCTAATCCAGCTCTGCCTCTCTATTGCTAAAGACAATCTGTTCTACAAGAGACAAAATGTCGCAGGATTGTACAAGAATTGTAGACTGGAAAGCAAGTTTTTGTTGTTCGGGTTTTTTTAACAATGGAAAATATTCGATATATAGTATAAGTATTGGTAGTGTAGTCAGCTCCATGGATTTCAGTGCTTGTTCTATAGGTTTTAATACATATTGTGCCACATAATTTTTGTTGATGAAGTACTGAGCACTTGAGGGTATATTTTGCTTCATTTACATCCAGTGATTAAGATAGTACCCTGCAATTATCCCCTCCCTAGCTCCCTGTGGCATTACATGTGAGACTGCATGGGAGTGCAGCATTTAATATGAACATGAGCAGCAGAACCTGATACTTGCAGCACAGTCATCATTGCAACAACTTGTGCAGATTTTGCCTTTCTTTATCAAAAAGAACTGGCGCAATGTAACTATTGCTACATACTCCTTTCTTCAGTAAGTGAACTGCTTAAATTCATAGATTTAAAATCTGGAACAGTACCATGATAATGGAGTCTGACTCATCCATAACACAAGGCATAAAAGCTTACTAACAACATCCTTTGTCATGTTGTAGTTTCTGATTGAGCTATAATACCTTCTAGGAATACAACCAGCCATGATCTAAAATTCAGCTGAGTATACTGGAGACTACACTGCATCCTAGGTGAACTGACATTCAGAATAGTGAACTTCCTGGTGAAAAGTAGGATTTTATTCCTGTCTGAACTTGTACAGGGTCATATTCTAATCACCAGATTATGGAACTGGTTTGGGTCATTATTTATTTTTCTAATTAGGTTGTGTTGTGGTTTAAGCCATTATAACTCACCAAGTTCACTCACTCACTCACCCTCTTTCTTCCCCCCTGCTCCTGGGGTGATGGGAAGGAGAATCGAAAGAATGCAACTCCCACAGGTTAAGATAAGAACAGTCCGGTAACTAAGGTATAACACAAATCACTACTGCTACCACCAATAATAATAATGACAAGGGAAATACAGGGGAAGAGGATACAACTGCTCACAACCTGATACCAAGCCTGACCCTGCA
>JASSUY010019897.1:0-10345 GCA_032466535.1 Forpus xanthops
GCACCCCGGCGGCGGCCTAGGCGGCCCTGTCCGGCCCGCTGCCGTGCTCCAGGCCCTGCGAGGAGGGCAGGAGGGTTCGGCTGCCCCAGACAGGGCGGAGAGGGACCCCGTGGCGGAGAGCGGGAGGCACTTGATGGCGGGCCGGTTACGCAGGGTTGGGGCTGGGGCCCGGCTGGCCTTGAGGCTTCGTACTGCCAGACAACAAAGGCGGCCGTGCGCTGCGGCCGCGCTCGGTCTGAGCGGGCGGCTCGGGTGCCGGGGGTCCCCTGTGGGGCGGCCGGCTGCGGTTGCCGTGTTAAATCCGGCTGCGGTCGTGACTGCTGCCCGCCTTGTGAGCTGCTAGTGAAGACGATTGAGGTGCTGGCCTAGTCCTTGCAAAAATAAAACGTTCCCAGTGGGAGTTGTAGCATTCGGTGAAGTAGTTCTGGTCCTTACTGAGTCGCATTGCCTTTAAACTTGGCGTTCAGCTGTACCTGAGCAACTGGAAATGTAGCTTTATGCATGGCGCTGCTAACCTCAGGAGCCAGCAATTCAGAAGGCCAGAGATGCAGTTTTACACACCTGATTGTAGAGCCTGGTTTTATACTGTTACCACATTCATTTCTCTTTGTATTTTTCTTTAAACTTTTTTGTACCAGTTACCCATTCACCTTATGCTCAGGTTTCATGTAGGCATTGTAAATTTTATGATTAAAAACATAATACTTTTTATTTTCTCTGTTTCTTTTCTCCTAGTATGTACTGTGAATTCATACTCAGGTCCATTCAGGGGAAAGTCTTTGATTACCTTGGTGGAATAATATGTAATAGACATGACAGACATACACATTATACAAATGGATAGTTGTGATTGCTTTATTGAGGCACCAAAATAACGGGATCTACTGAGAAAGAGTTGACAGTGTTAGACTGCAAGATCCAGCCAATGCTTGAAATGTTTTGTTCTCTTGTAATGGATTTGGGTGTCTGGTTATTTATTCTTAATTTTCTTTTCCATAGGGCAGTTGGGATGCACATAGCTATGCCATCAAATCTTTACATTCCTATGTAAGGTTCGTTATGCCATGATGGCTGCTAGTTCAGACAACTTATAGGATCCTTTGGTTCTCTTCTGTGATCACAGAGCTTTCTACCTGTCACTTTTTTCCCATGTCCCTTCGTAAATACACCATAATTTTGACTATTTGGAGATGGAAAATTAATCTGGGGGATTTTTATATCTGCAGGACACTCTCAATGTAGTAGTAGTTCATATTGCTTGCCCAGAGAACCTAAGTTGATTAAAGGTGCCTTATGCTTTTCAGGAACATGAAAGCTATATTAAAAGTACCTTTTAAGATCTGCCGAGCAAAATGCCAGCAGAAGAAAATGAATGTGCAGACAAGCACTTTCTTTACTAAGGGTGCATTTCTGTGCTCTCTCTGGCTCATGATATGCAGTTTGGCAAAGTATTGTAACTACTTCTCAGAAATGGTTATTGGCAAAGTAATTATTCATAAATAAACCTGTTTGAAATTACAAGAATGTGGTTTAAGACATAAATTTCCTGATCTTGAAACAGTCATTATGTGCTTGCTGCTGGAAAGTTAAAGCAAGCCACTGAACAGAGGGTACTTCCCAGGTAGTTACCTGGGGTCAGCTTGGGGAAGTAGAAAACCAACATTTGACAGTCATAGCTTCTTCTGCAGGAAGAGAGGGAGGTTTTCTGGGAGGCAGGGGTAGTTCATTTCAGATAAACTCAGGTGAAAAAGTAGCTAATTTTTATTTAAGAGCAGCCGGAGACCCTGTTTTTAGGAATAATAATTACACGAGAAGATAGAGCTTTCAGATTTAAGTTCCAAAATGGTTATAAAAAACAGTTGATACAATTTACTCTCTAGAGTAAGTCAATTCTTACATTACGTTTCTGTTTAGTCAATCTAGAACACTGAAATTGCTTTTGTTTAATGAAAACAGTGTTCAAATACTGTTTTCCTGCACTGCTAGTGGAATACCTTTTCTACTCAAAGCTGAATTCAAATTAATATTGACTCATTTGTGGATTTGTAATATAATAAAATGTTAGCATTAATAATGTGAATATATGTCTTTAAGTCCTGTAACTACTTGAGTGCATATATCCAGCTGGCTACAAAAGAAATTTCCAAGCTTCGGTGGTGAGACTAAACTGGTTTAATTTTTAATACCTCAGCTTTACCTAACCTTGTTAGTTAGTCTGTTTGTATAAATTAAACAAAGCAAAGCCCCAAGAAATGGCAGCAAATGTCACCTGTAAGAGTTGCAGAGTCAACTTGAGTCAAAACATGGTACATTTGAAAGAGTCATTGGGTTGCTTATTGTGGTCCAGCTGATCCAAACTCCATGTGGGGACTGTTGCCCTCTGGCCCTCTGCCCCGTCCCAGGCAGAGCCCAGAGACCCACTTCGAGGGCTAATGTAGCCAGAAGAGCTGAAGCCACCAGCCTGCTTGCAGTCCAGATACTTGGTGGTGCTGTAGCCACTGCTGCTCCAATTGAGGGAGCAAGAGGGGAGAGGCAGCAGCTGCTGGTTTTTGCAGCTGTCACAAATGGTTATTTACTATGCATGGTGGCTTCTGAATGCTTAATTTATGGACTGATACAAGGCAGTGTCAGACATGTAAGAGCTGCACATGTGGTCGAAGCTTTACCTTCAGTCTACAGAATATTGTGCTCTTAAAAAAATTAGATTGGCAACCGAATGTAGTAATTGTTTTTACTATCTGATTTTACTTTTATTTTCTCATCTCCAAACTATGGACAGTAAGAACAGTGTGTGTTATGCTTTGCAAAAGTAAATTGGGATGGCGTAGTGACAAAACCTCCTGACTTAAGGGGGGATATGTACCTCCCTTTTACAAGAGCAAAATGCTATTGGCATTAAAAAAAAAAAAAAAAAAAAAATTGAACTGTTTGCTCGATTAGAGTTTTTCCATAAACTGCTGAGGTGGATCATGGAATCTAAGTATTAAATTGATTTTTTTATAACCTATTACATTTTAAGAATGAATATGAAGAGGATGCATGGATTTGAAAGACGAGACAGCTCATAACAGTGGGGATTGTATTCTTAAAATAGCCCTAAATCACAGAATCTTCATACATGCGTAATTGTAGCGAAGCACCACCACTTGCTTGCTTTGGTGTTACAGCAAGAAACTTTATGCAGAATTTGTGGAATCTAAAGTCATCAATTTTGAGTAGAACTTTAAAGACATAAGATCAGTTGTCCCAGAGAGTGACAGCTGAAATTTAAGTATGTTTTTCCAAGGAAGAATATTTCAGCAAGCAGGATGCTGTCCTCAGTTTGCAGAAGCATTGTTCAGGGAGGGGAATTACTGAAAGGAACATGGTCTCTTTGTGAATGAGTTCTTTCTGCTACAATGTAACTCACACTGAAAGCGCCTGACTGAGTCTTTTCCGCTGGCCCAAATCAATTTGATTTAGTTAAATAGTTTACAAGCCAGAATTGTTTGTCAGGGAGTGGGGAAAAGTGTCTGTGAAGAACAAAAAGGGCAGATTCTGGGATTGCAGCATAGCTGATAAATTTCATATTTCTTTTTTTTTGTTTAATATTAAAGGCTTATATGAATCCCATAGCTATGGCCAGAGCACGAGGTCCTGCCCCAAATTCAGGACCAACAATACAAGACTACTTGAACAGGCCAAGACCAACATGGTAAGTAGCAATACTTGTTTGCCCTTCTGACCTCTAGAGTAAAAGATTTGTTCCCTCTGAGATGACACTGTATCCACCTTCTCTCTGAATACCCAGAAAGAGATTTTGAAAGGTTCCATGTCTCTGGCTAAAGTGTTCTTTTCTAAAAATGTGTTCAATCCCCTCTCTTAAAAACAACAGTGTTTCATTTTAAAATGGGTATTTCCCATTTGCCTTTAAACATTTTGGCAACAGTTTCTCAGAAGAGGAAAACGTTGGCCACTTTACCTCTGTCACAAATCCCAGTACCTACAGCCCGCAATATATTTAGCTCTTAAATAAAGTAATCTTCAAAACAAAAAACATTTTGCTGACCTATTCTTAGAACACAGTCTGTCATACCCAGCAAAATCATCAGTTTGAGATGTTATCAACAACTTACTTTACATTCTGTCTGTTCTGCCTCCTCTCGTAAGACATTAGAGTACAATTTATCTAATTGCAAAGTTAGCTTTAGATCATTCAGAAGGATTTAGCTACAGTACTTAAGTTATTAGGTTTAAGTTACTGTATGCATAACATCAAAGATGCTTTCATTCTTTCTGTTGGAAGTTCAGCCAAAGCTAAATTTAAAAAAAACTGCGAAAAGTTAGACACTGAAGAAGGGATTTTTAATTGTGAAAATCATGATCTATCGTTTTTTTTTATGTAGGGAAGAAGTGAAAGAGCAACTAGAAAAGAAAAAGAAAGGATCCAGGGCTTTGGCTGAGTTTGAAGAAAAGATGAACGAGGTTGGTAACATTACATTAATGTTAATATTAGATTCTTCTTATATGCTACTTTTTACCCATAATATTTTACTTCACTGAAGCTTTTAACGAGTAAATGGTTTTTTTTGTTCATATTAGAAGTTAAGGTTACCACTTAACCACTAAATCACAATTCAGAAAAACATTATATTAAAAGTTTTGAAAATTGCTGCTGAACAAAGCTTAGACTTTTCATAAATGTAAATCTAGTTACACAAATGCATGTGTTTTCAGGTATGATAAACCGAAGTCTGTTGTGCTAATCTTCACTTCTTTAAGGTCACACAACCATTATATATTGAAAAGAGGGAGTTTGTTACTTGAAACAGACATCTTCGGCAAGGAATGTACACAGAATGTTAATGTGGGAGAAGGCACAAAGAATGGCCTTCAGGGTACAGATGGGTCCTTCAAGTACTTCTTTCTTGCTCATCCTACACTGATTACATTCCATACTAGTTCTCTGCTATAAACACAGCTGTTCTGATGCTTGTGTTCAGTACCTGCTGAAAAGCAGTGCGGTATAAGAAAATTTCACATATCATTCCTGTTGTAAGCATAGGAAGCAATTAGTACACAATGAATTTAACAGTTCCTGTTCCTTCTTGGGTCCTTGTGTCTTGACATAAGATTCAAGTAGTGCTTCTCATCATTGTGAGTTTCTGGTTGAAATAGTTGCTGCTCCTCCTCTGGTACTGGAAGGGCATAGCTCCCATAGTACTCTTGCTAAACTTTTTTGCCTAAGAAGATATACCAGTATTTGGAGGGTCATGGGGTGCTATTCGGAGAGGATTGGTTGTTTAGGACTCTCTGAGCTTTAGCTTGGTGAGTTTGGTTTAGTATTTTATTGTATTCCTTTCCTGTTTTATCTTTGCTTTAATGTGAAATAAGGGAAACTATCAGGAATAGAAGATAACATCCTTTCAGAAGGGCAGGAAGGGATGCAGAGTTGTGAAGTGGCCGTAGAACTCCTAAGAACAAATCTGTGAATGACTGGAAAGATTAGAAGTCTCTGACTGAGGTGCTGTTTCCTATTTTACTTACATTGTGCTTTTTTGTTTACAACATAACACTAGCACAGTATTAAAATAATTTGAAGAGAACACCTGCCTGATAAAGTAGAAGCTGTTGGTAGAGACCCCTGGGATAGCTCTGGGTAGCTGGTATATCAAAGTATGCAGTAACACAGATGTTACCTTGGGCTGTGGAAAAGCATAACACAGCACTGTGTCTGGGCACATCTGCCATGCCTCAGCAGCACTGTTCAGCAAATTCACAGGATGCTGACTTAGGGATCTTTGCATCATACTGCATTTCACAGGTATAATCTTACTTAATTCCTGCTATTTCTGTCCCTTCAGCAAAATATGTGGATTATTGTTGCTTTGCCAATACAATACCAATACAGCTTCATTGTGACAAAAGGGGAGGATCAGAATAAGAGTGAAAAAGGGGGGAGCACATGATGAATCTGACACACTAAGCAAGAATAGTGCAGATTGAAGCCAGCAGCTTTTCAGTCTAGTTGGTGTGGGTTGGATTTTTCAGAGCTCATGAAGAGAGGATTTTAGATAGGCCTAGACATCTTGTGAGGGATTGAAAAAGAGGAGTAAGAGGAGACTTTTATCCATGCAGTGTGTGCTTGGCCTAACAAAAATAAGAGCCTTTTATGAAGATATGTTTGTCATTGTTGACCCTGACAGGGCCTAGAACAGACACTAGAGATACCCATTCATTGAAGAATGACCAGAAGAATTTGACTGGATTTTTGTTCCAGGTGATTTTAAATCTGAGACAAAATGGCAGTTTTCCTAGTAGCGTCCCCTGCCTTCCCAAAGTACTCTGTAATGAACACTGTGATACATCACAGTATATGACAATCTCTTAAGCCCAAAGAATTTGAACATTAAGGTGTGGACTGACATGGTGTTTCAATGAATATTAATATGCTGTAAAATCAAATGCATTATAGCCTTGGTTAACATTATACATCATTTATTTTCTGTGGCTTTTGTAAAAACTATGAAGGTAGAGGACAGCATTTCAAAAAAGGTCTCTTACAAAAAGCTGTTTGGAAGTGATGCTCATCTCACTGTTCTGTTTGGTTTTGTTTTCAGAATTGGAGGAAAGAACTGGAAAAACACCGGGAGAAATTGCTGGGTGGAAGTGAGAGTTCCTCCAAGAAGAAAGAGGTAAGTTATTTTCAATTTCATATAATCACCACTTGGAAGTGGAGTTATCATTGATGCTGTCAATACAGAATTTCATAAATGCATTTTAAAAGCCAGCATCAAAGTAGATAAACCTAAATGCACAGAAGACGAATATGCTGCCAAAGTAACATTTGTTTTATTCTATTTTTAAGAAAAAGAAAAAGGAAAAGAAGAAATCTAATAGGGTGAGCAAAATTTTCAGTGTTTCTGAGCTTTTTGCTTTGGGGTTGTTCCAATTTGTAATTTAAGTTCTTTGGAAATGCAGTTTTGAATTTAGCTGTTAACTGATTTGTATTTGAGGGGGTGGCATACATTTTGTAAAAGGAGATTTTTATTTCTGCTTCAAGAGAGGAAAAGAGCATTAAATAGATATTATTGAAAGAAAAGTGTTAGAAGTTGCTTTTCACCATTTTATTTAAGAAAATATGTAAGACCAGCTTCTTGGAAGTAAGATTCCATAGATGACACTTTGCAAATGAAGACATTTTAAAGGGAGTGTTTAGATGGACTTATGACAATTTGCCAGACAAAATGCTGCATCTCACCAAGCTTCACTTTTTGTTGTGTTTGGTCAAGTTGTCTTCATCTTCCTCTTCTTCATCAAGCTCTGATTCTTCCAGCAGTTCATCTGATTCAGAAGATGAGGTAAGATCTAACTTATTCTAACATGTTTTTTTCACAAGCCTTATTTAACAGAGGTTTTGGTAATATATTTTAGAATATTGTTTGAGGTCTTGGTTTGCATAAACCTATTTTATTTTAATGCATTTGGTACATGTAATAAAGTTGTGAATTTTAGATATATACCTGTTGAAGAATTTCTTCATGAGCCCAACAAATTCTGCGTGGCTGGCTTGTGAACTGAATCCATTTCTGGTTTAACATTTCTATAGAATCCCCCATCTAATAATAAAAATGCAAATGTACCATTTTTACTTTTTAGCAAAAATCTTTATTAAAAATAGTAAGATTTTATAGCGCACACTGAAATAATAAGCAAAGTACAGAGAACCTGGATTTTTCACCAGTTTACATTTTCTCAATGCAGAAGTGTTATGAAGGTCCTTCACTAAAAGAAGCAATTGTAGTATACTTTATTTCTCAGGAGAACATGATAACATTTAGCAATAGCATCCCTATTCTTTATGTTTAATGTAAGTCTTTAGTGAGAATAAATTCAGAGTTGTGTTTTTCTTTTTGTCTGCAATATGTGTGGATAGGATAAAAAGCAAGGGAAGAAGAAAAGGAAAAAGAAGTATCGCTCCTCACGGAAGTCTTCAGCAAGCTCAACTTCTGAATCCGAGTCAGACAGCAAGGTAATTATGCAGATGTGTTGCTCTTGGTGAGTTTTCCTGAGCTGTGTTACAAAGACATAAACGTTTCTGACTTTTACATATCAATATTTTTTTTTTAAGTCTTCAAGATTTAAAGTCATCATGCATTCTTGTTGTACCAGGGATGCACTTGTATCTTCCAGGCGCAGTGAGGAATCTAACTCGACTGCTTCAAATGCCTGCCAGAAATAATATGATCTTTAGAAAATGAACATGTGTATTCTAGCAATTTTGGCTGTTTTTCTAAATTCAGACATGCAGCTTGTGTGCTGCTCAAATATTTAGTTTTAATACTACATCTAATACTACCCTTAATACTTCAAGAAAAATAGTGTTCTGTGAAATTCTAGTGAATATGCTGTGTAATTGAACACCATCTGTGGAAACATATGGGTGTTGCAGGCTATCAGTGGCCAGAATATTGTCTTTCTAAATACCTGTGGACTAAGTAGTTTACTGTCAGAGAACTGAGTCTTTCCCAAATGCATATTAAATTGAGGGTGTCTTTCTCCTTTTCTGAAAGCAGAGCAATGGAGATACACAGACATAGTGAATGAACAAAACAGTGGAGAAGATACATGAGGCAATTTGTTCTGTTTTGTTGGCATTTTACTGTGTTACAGTGGATAGTAACGGTACTTCTTGCCTAAATATTAGTAATACAGCAAGTTGTTAAAATCCTGTGTGTAGATTTCTATTCTGTGCATACCTAATTCAGTGTGGTATAAATTGTGATGAATCACTCTTTGCATACACCTATGAATTTGTACTAATGGGAATTCGAAAACTTTTGGTACATAAAGGGATACAGAAGGACCCTTACTGCTATAATTGAAAGGCTAAAAACTCCATGGAAATATCTGTTTAACCCCTGCCTGATCAGCAGAGATGGGCATGGATCCAGAAGTAAGACTTGGGGGACTATTATATGTTAGGCATGTTATATGTGATTATAGTAATGATAGCTGGTATCCTTTCTAGAAGCTGTCTACATGTACTTACAAGTATGCTGTTACCTGATTCTATACAGACCTTTTCACACTGCTGGTTCAGGAAATTAGCAGCTGCACCAAAAATGTGGCTTTTTGATATTTTTCCTGTTAACTACAAGGTAGGAAGAACAACTCTGAAGAATGACCTTCAATAGGCAGTAAAAAACAATGGGTCAGACTACTTCTGGGATTTCTACCTTGTACTTAAAATAATTTTCTCATGGTTTGTGTTTTCCTTTCTATTTAGGACAGCACAAAAAAGAAAAGGTCAAAGGAAGATTATGAAAAAGAGAAGGTATTTTTACTCTTGAAATACTTTTATCAGAACTGCATTTTACATATGTAATGGAGCATGCTCTCTCTCTTTAACATTGAGTGCTTCGGATTGCACCTATGGAAATTTCCTGTCCAAAACTATATAGTCAGAAGGTATTCAGTACCCCCAATCTGAGGTAGACTTTTAGTTGGTTCAGCTCCTGTTTTAGTAACTGTTGTTAGAGGAAATGGCTGAGTCTGTTCTTGTTATGAAGGAAAGTGGAAAAAGTATCTATTCTGCTGTAGTAGATCAGCTGCATTCTAGTATTTTTGGTTTTATCTTGAGCAGTCACATTGAACTAAAAATACGTGTGATGGTATTTCAGTGGCATGCCTGGTAGGATACTGGCTTATTGCTGTAAATTAAGGAACATCAAGCAGAGGATATATTTATCAAAATGTAGTCATAATTATAGATACTGTACTCATGGCAGCTTTGAAAAATTGCAGAGAAAAGTGTATTGGCTTAAGGAGAAATTGCCTTTTTCTATCTTCTCAGAACATGAAAACAGTCTGCTTCCCACCACCTCACCATTTTGTACACACATCAGAGGGCTTTCTTCCTTCCATTCTGTTTAATGCAGACAATCTGGTTGACCTAAATTTTCATTTTTTCTACCCCATGTGTAAATTTAACAGTGCTTTTAGAGTCCACGCTTGTCTTTCTCTCTAGCTACCTTTCTTAGCATATCAGCCTCTACCACTCCAGTTAACAGTATTGACTTTAATCTACAAATTCTCCATTATGTAGGACAAACGTGTGGATTTTTTTTTCCCCTCTTTGCTCCTACTTACGTTTCATAGAATCACAGAATGGTTTGAGTTGGAAAGGACCTTAAGATCGTCTAGTTCCAACCCTCCTGCCACAGGCAGGGATGCCTCACATAGACCATGTCACTCAAGGCCCTGTCCAGCCCGGCCTTGAACACTGTCAGGGATGGAGTATTTACAACTTCTTTGGGCAACCTGTTCCAGTGCCTCACAACCCTCACAGTAAAGAACTTCTTCC
>JASSUY010019898.1:8993-23427 GCA_032466535.1 Forpus xanthops
TCCTTTTTTTTTTTCCCTTTTTTTTTCCTTTTTTTTTTTCTCCTTTTTTTTTTTTTTTTTTCCCATTTTCTCTCCTCCTGGCAACATCTGGGTAAAGAATATTTGAGGGTTTTTTTGTCAGCATAACCCTAGGCTTGTGTCAAATCTCCTTCCTCAAAAGGAGCATATTTGGCTTCCCTTAATTCTAATTCTCTATTTTTAAGTTATGACACAGAGATCAATTACTGTTGCCTAATGACATTAAAGTTTTTAACTTGGAGAATTATAAGACTTGTTAACACTGTGAATGAGGACACATCCCTTCCAGGCTTCATTGCTGACTGGCTATTTGCTCCTTTAATTTCCTGTGTAACACGTAGCGTGGATGAGTAGTAAGCTCATCATACCAGAAAATTCTGTATTTCCTAAGTCCCTGTGACTTGACTAGGGGGGCTACTATTGCCATGAAAGTGTTACTATTCTATTCTGACAAAGTTCTTGTATGTGTTTTGATATGGTTAAACCTGCAGTGTATGCAAATCTAATGATAATCTCCTCAGCTGAAATGCAGATTAGTTGCTTCAATAGATTTGCAAGCCATTGGTCTAAATAATGATTTCACTTATAATTAGCATTCCACAGGAGAATGATGCTTTTCTCAATTTTCAAACACCTGTTGTGTTTTTATAATGTCATTGTTCTTTAAACTTTATTTTCTACCTATAAATCCATTTGTGATTTTACTCTGAGAATTGCAATGAGAGTGTTAGGAAAGCATAGATTTCTGTTGGATTTACAAAATGAAATGAAGAATAGTGGAATTTAGACCTTTTGAAATTAACTTTGCAACATTACTGTTTCATTTTATTATCTTCCTTTTTTTAGAAGACAAATCCAGCTTCTCCTGGGTATTATGGAAAATGATCTTTCATGGCAAAGTTGTCATTAAATAGTGGTGACTTTTCGTAATTGTTACCTAGGATAGCTCAGTCGCATTGCTCTCTATAGCTGTGTCTTGGGAGCCAGATGAAAATATTCCAATTGCTAAAAGATTTACAAGTGTTTCCAATGTTGATAATTTGCCATCATGAGGAGGTAGCAGGAGAGGAACTCATGCTGATAAATAATTTCAGATGTGGCTCACTTGGGGATTTCTGCAGGTTTTAGTGCTATGTAATAATAGAAGTACTGCTAGTATATTGAAATTAATGACTTGTGGTCATAGCTGTAAACTAAATGTCTAACGTACTATTGCAGTGGCCTCATGACTAGATAATAACTACTGCTTTTAGAAATATGTATTTTTTTCTGACATCTAGAATTACCCTTCTGCTTCCAGCAATCTTGCCTCTGGGATTTGTGTTTTGAGTGGCACTGTCTACCCTGACTGGTTCAAGGATCTCCCATAAGCCGTTCTGTAGCGCTGCATATGTCAAAAATGGCAGGAATTCTACAAGTTGGCATATCATTTTTGCTTTTGATGCTAACTATCTCAGGGATCTCTGCCACAGTAACTTCAATTTCCTCTGCTTGACAGACCTTATCTTATCAACAGCTTAAAACATGTTTACTAACACAATACAATCCGAATTCTGTGCTTTAGATGCCAAATTATTCTGTAAGCCATTGATCTTTATTACAGATTTGCAGGGTGTTTCTAAATACATTAGTAATTATACATCTGAGCTGTTGTAGGATCTACTTCTGGGCAATCTCCTTTTATGCTAGTTTTGATTGATATAGGCTTGATTCAAAATGAATTTAAAATCACAGTGCTGGCATACAAGGCACGTCAAGTGACTTTACCATTTCAGTCTCAAACTAAAGGGGGAGGACTACTGCTGCTGCAAGGAGAATTATCGCATACAAAATGTACCACTAGCATTCATTTATCTATCCAAGGCAAGCATAAAAGTCTGGATTTCTAGTAAGTGGCCATCTGTCTGCTTCCAGGAGCACAGTGTCAAGGAAAAGCTGTCAAGCAATCTGAAAGTAGTAATAACTATGTTGTTTGTTGTCTTTGCTTCCCTGGGAGAAGAGGAAGGAATTCATATATGTTACTCCCTAGTATTGATAAATAATAGATCGTTTCTATTAAACAAGATTACTAATATCAAATAGCAAGGCTAGCTATCAAAAATACACATTCATTTTAAAAAATCCTTTACGTATGAACCTTTTTTTTGGTATGTTGCAATGGTGAGGAAGAGTAGCTTCCATTAAGGTACACAACAAATGGACCTTTAGAAGTTTTGCTTTATATGAGTATAAAGGAGGGAGCAAGGACGTGAGTGAGGCAAAGACCTGTATATCGCTGCATAGCCCAGATTGGAAATTTTATAGGGGTGATCACCAGCAAGGTCAGGATTTTACAGCTCTAGTGTAACATACCTTCTGCACAAGGGCACTCCTGTTTGTAGGCATAATCTGTATCAATGCAAAGAAATAAGTGAGGCTTACCCACTCCTGATGAGTAGGTGAATTATCTTTATAATGCTTTTTTGTGAAATTCCTCTATGTGTAGATTTGTTTGCTTTAAGCAGATTTCCTTTTGAAATAAAAATCTGTAATTGGAAGATAGCTGGGATGAAAACCCGTCTTTTTCTTTGTTTCCTATTATGATAAACCTTGTACAATTAAGTTTAGGTTATATTGAAATGGAATTATAAATTCTGTTTTAAACTAATCTTAACGGTAAAACTGCATAGCACTTTGCCCTGTTTTAAGACCCTAAATTAGATGTTGTACTCCTATGTATGTTTAAATGCAACCTATGTCCTTCTTTCATGAAGCTATTAAAATAGTTTCTCAATTTAATTTGAAAATAATTTAAATGCTTTTATATTTTCCTTTCATCTCTATAGTAAACTTATTTTTAGAAAAACCTAAATACAGCAATTTTTGTTTCTTTGAAGAGCAGGAGCCATTAAAACTTTAACAGTTCAGAAACAAAGTTCACCTGTAGAGAAATACTGAATTGCTTTACAGAAAGGTACAAACCTTGTTAAAATGAGAGAGAATTCCAAAAGATCATATAACTGAAAATTTAAAACTATAATGCATAGGTTTACTTTATTTATTAGCATAGCAAAACTGGAAAACCTGGATTAAGACATACGTATTTTCTATATAAGAAGTTTGCTAAAATTTTTCAATGCACAGGTGCCTTAAAAGTTAGGGCTTTAGAGCAGAAGATTATTTTGCTTTACGGGCGTGTAATGCTTATTTAGCACTGTGGGGCTTCTAAGGAAAGCTGTCTTTTTACATCAAGGAGGTATTTTTGCTGGTAAACTGATTAGATTGTTGATAATTAGGGTCAGGCAGTAGTCATCTACTTCTGTTGGGTTTATTTATGTCTATTTTATGCTTATTTTGTGGCTACTTTAATGAAATAGGTGATGAAATAAATTGAAAGGAAAAAATAAATGCCTTTAGGCTTTTTGAGGTGACTTCCAGTAAATACAGTAAATCACTGCTCATTCATCTGTAGGATATATTCACACAGGTGAATTAAATAGATTGTTAGGGAATTGGAGAATTCTCACTTTGTGAAATCAGAAATAACAGGTCTTTTTGCTAAATAGGTTGTAGGAGTGGGATTTAAAAGCTACAGGCATGGAGGACTTAATTTTGTAGGGTTTATGCCCTATCAGGTTATATTTACAATTAATTTCAGTATGAGTTGCAACTCTGTTGCTGGTGAGCTGCCCCTGAAAAAAGGAATTCCCAGAAGCGGATGGGGTTGGGGTGAGCAGGGTTTTTGCATGAGGGAGAGAAATTAGTGCTAGGAAACAGAACTATGGAGATGAGAACTGCTGCTTCTTAACTATGAGGATGAGAACTGCTGCGTTTTGCCTTAATGAAATGAAGCTTCTAATTGAAAAAAAAAGCCAAAACCTTCTCTGCAGTGCTGTAAGTGGAGTACACAAAGCGCAGTGTGGAAAGGAGTCTGCTACAGTGAATCAGCTTGTTAGTGTCAAGATGAAACATCTCTGAAGCTCCCTTACGTATAAATGCTTATATATGAATATACCTCAGTTATTCACTGCTTTTCACTAAGGCTCTGAAGTCTGCTTACCAACACTATTCTTCATTTCTCTTCTCCTTTCTACTCCTGTGTTTTCAGCAGTTAGCCTTTAATACAGAGTGCTGGTCTGGTTTTAAGCAAGTTGATTCTTAAGCAGGATGGCCAAGGGTTTACATATTGTAATACCATTGTCACAACCTTCTCTGAACCTCCTGTTTTGGACAATGAACTGCCCAGTATTTTTAGAAAGACTTACTGGATAGCCTGAAAATCTTGAAGGTGCATGAGACTTCCAGATATTGCGAATACCAGTTGTGTGAGAAAATGTGAAAAACAGTGTAATAGATTAACTTACAGTACAGTTGAATGCTTATAAATTTAAACTGCATTTTAATTCCTCTTTATGTACAAACTACATCCAACTGTGAAATAATATCAAGTGTTAAAGAAAATGTAATTTACTTTTGTTCTTTGCAACTTCAGCTGTAGATAAAGCAGTAAGACTTGGTAGGAAAAAGCAGCGCTTTTGGCGATGTCTGCATGGCATTGTGAATCTACAGCTGCCCTTGTTCAAACCAAAAAGCAAGCGTTTAGGTAAGGTATGTATTCTCAAGTTCAAGTTTATTAGCTAGCCCTTTTCTAACATTAGGGAACATGTATTCTTTTAAGAATGTTACAGAAACATCCTTATTGCCTATTAGAGAAATATGATAGAAACCCTTCACCATCATGAGGGAGGATATGTGCAGGTTTAGAAGCCCATACCTAACTAAAGAAATGTAAAGATACAGGGATAACATACGTGTTGTCCATCAGGAACGTTGCTTGTGAGGAAAAAGGATTTTGGAGGTCAGAAGGGTTTTGTAGATAAAGTTTATTTGCACACAGATTATTAGCATAGATCAAGTTTGCTGGGTAAACAAAAAATGGGGGTTAAAAAGGAGAAAAAAGTCCCAAGACAAGCAAACAACACAGGCTGGTATCCTTATTCTGTCTATATAGGTGCAATAGAGGTAAACACTTTTGGTGATAAGTTCTTAAGATCTTTGTGGCATGCAACAGTCAGGTTCACCGTCTAGCTCAGTCATACAGCACAGGTACCTTATTTTGGAAGCTGTAAGGGTGATTTCCATTACTTATCTTACAGAGCAGCTCATATCCCAGACATAACTTACTGGAAAGTGCTTCTTGCTCCTGCCGCTTACACCTAGTGCATGACACCAGGCAACATTCACCTTGACCTAGAATATGTGATAAAACAGATCTTAATGTATTTTGCTTTTGTTCAAGAGCAATGTTCTTGTTTTTAAAAGATACCACACAGATGGGTTTTGTTGCAAAAACCATCTGTATTTCTATGCAAGCTGACAATTTCACTTTAAGCTTTCAGGCAGACGTAAACTTTGGAGCTCCCTCTTGTGCATTCCGGTGTTAAGCTGCTGGGAATGTAGCAGGCTGTATTTCTGGGCAAGATGGAGGGTATTTAATTGACCCAGATAACTTTCAGATCATTTTTATAAATCTTACATGTTACTTCTCTTGGTCCATACGTCAGCATTTTCTTGTGTGCTCAAATTGGTATGATGGAAGCAGAATTCTGAGTCAAGGAATTACCTTGGACATAGACACTAATAGTAGACGTCTAAGAAAGTTGAGGATACAGTTTGTCTTAATATTGTGTGCAGTTATACTTTCCTACTTTTCTACCAAGCCTTTAACTGAATCATGGAAATTGTACTTTGCTTATTAACAAGCTTGTGGGATCTTTTTGGTTTATTGCTAACAGTAATCTTTCATATAAATCACTGATAAAAAATTTAGAAATCAAACTCATCAATATAAAATCACACTGAGTGTCTGTTTGTTTATCCTGTAATTGAGTGAAATACAGTATAAAACATATGGGTAGTGAATTAAGAATCTAACCATGGGCTCAAAGAATACAGTTATTCTATGTTTATAGAGCTTTGTAGGAGCCTTTTATAGCCATTTTTGTTCCCCCCCCAGGTAACTTAAACTTCATCTGCAATAAGACTTTTGCCTGTCATCAAACAAAAACCTTCAGTTATTTATTTTTTCATTTATAGTCTTCTTTTAATTTGATGTGAAAACTCCCGTGTCTATAGGACAGCTGGACTTAACTTTCGAAAAGTAACATTTTTAACTTCTGTTGTTTTTAAGAAATACAAACTTAAAATTGATGAGTCAATTCTGGAACCTCTGTCATTATTTGGAAAGATACTGTTCTGTATCTCTCCATTGTCTTAAGAATTCTGTGTCTTGGTTTTAGGTAGCTGCTTTGCCTCAAATGATTGAATCTCTGCCCTGATTTTATGCTTGATATGACCAGTTCATGTTCCTTTCAATGTTGTTCAAGCACATCGATGGTACCACAATAATCTTAAGGGTTAAAATATGTAGCACTGACTGCTCATGCAGTAAATATAACTATAGAAGTTTGTGAAGTTATTAAATCTATTTTGCTGCTATCTGGTCTGCTGATAATCACAAAATAAATAGAATTAAACTGAATTCTAAAAGGTTTTCTGAATATCAGTTTTCCAGGTCATTAAGACTCCTAATTATTGAAGTCAACTGTCCCATAAAACACAGATGTAGGAAAACATTTTGCAATAGCAGTTTCCCTTTCTGAGTTCATGGAACATTATAGATTAATAGTGTTGGTTTGTGTGGAAATTGGATTTCTGTGCAAAGAATTCAAGGAGGATAGGACATGTCTGTGTACTGCTGCTTCTTCATGACACAGGGAAAATGCCATTTTGTTGATTGACTGCTCTAAAGTGTAGTATGGAAATGAGCTTTAATCCAAAAACCCCAGACCCACTGGTTTGTTATCAAACACCCTATCTATTGAGTTAGCTACTGTTCTGGTTTATTTCTTAGATCTGTTTTGCCTTTCACAACCAAATCCCAATTTACTCTTTGACATCTGGAGGTTTTTTGTGTTTATTGCCAGCTAATGATGCAGTGCCAAGAAACCAGAGTTCTCGTGCAAACAGAATAACTCCAATGTTGTTCATAACCCTAAAACTACATTTTCTCTCTTCAATCTGTCTTTTCTTGGTGATAAATAATGTTCCTGACACTCTTCAGTGGCCTTAATTTTGATTGAAATCATTCCTTTGCCATTTTTTCTTCTGCTGGAATTTTTTCTGGTTTCATTAAAAGATCCTGAGTTCTCTTTTAGGTTTCCAGAGGGTCTGACACTTCAACATGTTGTTCTCCAGTGCTAATGAAAGGGGAAAAAAAAAAAAGAACAAAAAACTGTGTACTCAAAAGATTTCAAAAGACCCAGTTCTGCCCCAAATATACTGAACTCCAAAGGAGGTGGCTGCTCTGAGGCTTTAGATCCAGGAGAAAAATGTCGAAGTTGGAGAGTTTGGAATCTTGCACGTTTTCTCATCTTCATTCCAAAGGGGAGAAAATCACTTTCCTATGGGGTTCTTTTCCTTTATTTTTAGGTTATTGTTCGTAATTTTTCCAGATCTGACATTTGTGTTCACATCCAGGGCTCACAGATATTCAGTGATTCTATATATATACTTAAAATGAAAGAAGTTCTCCTGTGCTTTCAGACCTTGAGGAATTTGAAATCTTGGGTTTTAACTTTGCTTCTTCAGTCTGGCAAACTGAACATCAAAAAGTTCACGCTATTGGCATGAAATTTTCTATTCTAATGGGTTTTGGAGCTCCGTTCTTCAGTGGAATATTTCAGTAAATACAGAAAGTGAAAGTGAATTTGTGTCTGTTCTACAACCATATATACTTTCTAAAATGCAAAATACAGCAATGCAGCTGTGTTCCCCAAGGTCTATGTAAGCAATGTAAAACTCATTGACTATGTTTCACCTGAAAAAAAAAAGAGGATGATTTTAAGTCTTTCCTTTCTCTCTTGAAAGCACAAATACAGTTCACAGACACGTTCTGTATGTATCTTAATAGGCCTAGGGCAGTGTAGTTGAAATCTTTGACAGCAAGTAGTATAATGAAGGAACAATTACCACATGAATAATTTTTTCTGCGGTTGTGGCTGGCAGTTTGTGAATTACAGAAAAATGGGAGGCGAGTTCCTGACCTCCCTGTGTACCAATTCTGAGTTCTGTAATTTTGTTTAGTTCTAGAATTCTGCTTTCCCTTTTTCATATGCACACAAATCAAAGCTCACCATAGGCAATCTTGCATAAAGTGACAGCTGTTTATTTAAATTATCACAGCCTCATTGTATTTCCATCTTTCTCTGACAGACATATGTTCACTTGGTGCATTAGAAATAGTTGCACATATTGTTTCCATCCTGTGGTAACTAGGGACTGGACAATACCACTTGCGCAGACAGTTGTATTATATTTGAGATCTGTGTAACCAGCGTTATTCCTAATTTTTCTTTTGATCAGTTCAGTAGCACATATGTTTTGTGCTGGGAGATGTGATTAATTGATCATAACACCACCAGAGAAACATCAGAATGCAGAGCATCTGGTATGCAATGGGTTAAAATTGCTTGAGTGCTGCAGAAATAGCTTTCCGAGTATATGAAAATAGAATTATTTTCTCCATTCGGAATTTTAACATGAATTTAATGTGCAAATGGCTAATAAAAGTGTGTCATCTTTGTTTTTTGTTGAAAAACACATAGAACCACACCATCTAGAAGGGTTCATTTCTCAACCTGGGTTTGGAAATGTGCATCTTTATTTTTCCTGAGGGATTGGAAAGTGAATGTACTTGAAGGACACAAAGGGAATAGGCAAACTATTTTTACCCATGGAAAACAAATATAGGTAGACTTTCCACCACCAGTAAGAGCAGACACAGCACAAAAGGACTGACTCTCAGAGGACAAAGTTCTCAAGTTTTTAAAATAGGTGATGCAGTTAATCCTTGACACTTAGTCAGTGCTCTGGGTAATCCTTCCTGCTCAGCTCCCAAGTAGTGGCCATTGTCCAACACATGTTCCAGTTGCAACTCTCTAATTAGAGTGTGGGGTTGGTTCATACTTATAAATTCCAAGTTGTATTAACCCAGAAATAAAAAAGTCCCTATAGCCTAGTGGAATAAACCATCTTTGCTTGAATCCTCCTTCAACTCAGTCTTGTCTCTGTAACTCTCATTCTCACTATGAGAACAAATAATGAAAACTGAAAATGACGCAAAAAACCTGAACGTAGGAAGGGAAGCTTCTTTGAGTTCTCACTGTTCAGTCTTTATTTTGAATATTGCCTGGTTTGTGTTTTTTGAGCCCGTGCCATAGTTGTGTATTTTGTTGGTTTGTTTTTCATTGTGGGGCTTTATTTTTGTTGTTGATTGAGGTGGGTTTTGTTGGTTTGGTTTGGTTCCCACAGAAAAAGCTCCTCCTTTGATATTTCAAGGTGGTTGTCCCAGTTTTATTTTAGATGAGGAACTTGCTATGGTTGTTGTGACTTTCTTGGGTGCTTTGCCAGAAGGACTCCTTAACGTGTTTCTTTCTGAAGGCATCAGAAGCTAAATGGTGTACAACCCAGGCAGATAATAGTGTATTACTTGACCTGTATATAGCGAGCATTTGAACTGTGATATTCATCTCTCCTGCTGAAGGTAGCTTGGTTAACTATCAAAAATGTTCTACAAGATTGCCATCTTCATGTATGCAGTCTTATCATGAGTTCATGAAGATGGCTGAGATATCCTTTAAGCCTGGAAAGAACTCCTATATTTTTGATTCTTGTGATGAACTGGATTTGAAAATAGTCTTGAAAGTTTCTAATATACTGAGTAAAAATCAGTGCTATTTTTGAATTAATAGAATTTGCTTTTTCATTACAAATTGTGATAGCATTCTGCTGATGAGTTCAAAGGGGTTTCTCTTGACAGCAAAAAGGCAAACTAACGTGACAAGAAATCTTTAACTATGAATGCAAATAATTTATACTTTGATTTTAATTAAAATATTTGGAAAAAAAATCTTGCATGTCTTTACATATTGGAGTTATTTACTAATGCATTCCAGCTATTCAGGTTTGTCAGATGTAGTTTGAAGTATTACTGAAGTACTACTAGAACTTAAAATGTATAATCAGTTATCTGATCTCTCTGGGAATGAATAGCATTGGCAAATCTTGGCTACGTTAACAGCAGGAAATAGTGAAACTATAGAATCATAGAGTAGTTAGGGTTGGAAAGGACCACAAGATCATCTAGTTCCAGCCCCCCTGCTCCGGACAGGAACACCTCCCACTAAATCATGTGGATAATGTGTTAAAATTCCTCCAAAGCAGTTTGTGTAAGTTTAAACAGTATAGTTAAGTAGAAATCTCTGCTGTATTTATGTACATTTCAGGGATATGGATGAACAAACAAAATGCAGCTTGCAGTCAGAAGGTTGCTGCAAGATAAGAAAACTGATTGGGCATCAAGAGTTAATCTGAGTAGTTTTCTGTAACATGTAATCATAGAATTTGTGCTTTGCATATCAACTTCTGTTAAGGATTGTGAATAGTGTTCTCTTGCATAGAGGATGACATAAGATGACATTACAGTCCTAGTAGAAGAGATTTAAAATGATTTTTTTTTAAGTCTTAAGTGAAATTGATACTTTTTAAAAGAAAGCTCAGTCTTTATTTGGTAACATCATAAATCTTGGTGTGGTTTGTCAGGAGCATGAAAAACTTCTGTAAGGAAATGCAGTGACATGGAGATGCTCTGAGGGAGGCTGAAGACAACGTTTTTTCTGCTATCTAATAACCTGACTGCAAAATACATGTGAATAATCTGATTCATACTACTGCCCCAGTGTATATCTAACTGGGTTCTCTAGTATATGTTTTGCCTTTGCATCACGCTCTAGAAATACTCTAAATGTGTGGGACTAATTATTCATCAGTTAAGCTGTTCAGAAACAGTCAATAACAGCATTTCTGTCAGCATTTCAGTTGTTTGCAATCCTACGAAAAAAAGAAAAAAAAAAAACAAACAAAAAAAACCTTTACTCCCAAGCAATTAGATTTAATTTTCATTTGTTTGTCCCTTCTTACAACCTAAAATGTCTCATTTTGGTCTAGAGAGAGTCCATGAGTCTAGGTAAAGGAAAGGCTTGAAAGGAGTGGAATAAGGAGTTCTGGGAAGTTTGCCCAGTAACATCAATGCTCAGCAGTTTCTCATTTAGCTTTATAGTTTCCAATAAGAAAACATCTTGTCTGAACAGTGAAATGAATACTGTGTATACCTGTCATTTTCCCTGATTTGCTCTTTGCTCAGTTCTCTTGAATATTTATCGATTCCTATATTACCAGTTTGAGACCCTTTCATGCCTATTATGTATACCCTCTACAATTTGATTTCCAAAAATCAATATACTGTAACTAAATAGATGTTACTACTTTCTGCTTACAAAACAAAAGCAGAACCCCAGCAAGATTACAGTGTAAAATGAGAAAAATAGAGGGAAAGTTTCAAGTGCATCCTAGTGTGCATCTTTTCTTACAACTTGTTTTGATATCAGTGAATTATCTGTATACTCTAAAGTTGTTAGAATCCTCTTTTTAATCAGGAAATACAGCTTTCAAAGTCTAAATTCTATGTATAATTATACTGATTTTGTTCCCCTATATTTTATTTGTCAAGAAAAAAATTGGAAAGTTATTGTTGAAATACTTCTGAAATGAAACATTTGCTACTTTACTTCGTATTTTTAGTGCTATGTGCTTGCATGTTATAAAATAAACCAAAATCATTAATTTTGAATTAATTTTCTCTAAATTTACTCCTGTGTAGAGCCTGGGGGAATTACTCTGGATTCAGTTCTTTCATAGTTTTAACCTTGAGTGATGGAATGAAGAAGTAAACTTAGCAATTCTGTGTATGATAGTGACCTGGAAGGGCCCACAAACAATTTCAGGACAAGGTTATAATTTAAATTAACCTTCGTAAATTGAGGAAATGATATGAATCACACAGATAAGGTTCAGTAAATAGAAGTGTGAAGTGCCACATTTAGCAAGGAGAAATTAAAAACATGGAAACAGCATGAAGGAATATTGAGTAGGCAATGCTAATTGTACAGAAAGATGTCGGAGTCAGTGAATCATAAACTGCTCACGTCAAGAATGGATATTTTGTTTGGTTATATATTTAAGAGGCATTAGTCCAGAGCCCTTTAAGTAACTGAGAATAGTTAGTGCAGAAGCCAAGCAGAAACAGGCTGGTAAGTCTTCCAAAATATTTTAATAGTGAGGGAGAATCAAGTGTAGTTCATGGTGTTCCAGAGGAGGATTAATTTCAATTTGCAAACTTTTCAAATAGCGATTATGAAAATCCTTATAGCTCAGTAATCATGAGTGTTAAGATAAGTTACTTAGAGAGGTTGCGGGTTTGCTGTCAGTGTGGATTTAAGAGCAGATTAGATATATTAATGAGAAGATGGATAAATTACCTTCTGCCTTCCTTTCTAGACCTATGTCTTTTCACAGATTTTTACAGTCTTTAAATTTTAGTCTAAAACTAAATTCAGACTGTCCATAAGGTATCACGGAGCCTGTTGTTCTGTACATCTGTTTAGTCTTACACATTTTATTGAGAATTTGATACAACTTTTCTGATTTATGAAAGTTCCAGCAGTGTGAGCAGTGTTCATTGTCAAAGACCTACACTTAAAATGACATTCAGCTCAGCTTAAAGCCTCACAGTTGCCCCACCCAAATCTCCTTATATTTTCTGTTCTATTTAATTAGCTACAGATAATGAAAGTAAATTATACTAAAGAAAGTAGCACTCAGTTGTGACAGGCAATTGTACTCATTAATCAGACTTCTGCAGAGCAAAGTAAACAAATCTAATCAAAAGAAAATGAAATTTCTTGTTTACTATAAAATCATAAGACTTCTAATTATAAAATTAAGTGATTATCTGACAGGAGTGTAAAAACTTTCAAATAGTTAGTGAATTACAACCAAGAACAACCTTAGATTATAAATATTCTGAATAAAAGTTGTATTAGAGCTACCAGTGATTTTTGTCTAAATCAGAAACACTTCCTTGATTTCTGAAGACCAATTCTGACTTTCCCTGCAGCTCAAGATTTTCACTGATTCTTCCATGTACTCAAAAAGCATCAAAGGTGTCTTTTAGATGAAATTGATTAATAATGGCTTCATGGTACAGCACAACATGTAATTCTGGGTTTTCAGAAGAAATTGAACACTGGCTTTTTCTGTCCTCTGGCTTCTTGCCAGGTTGGATTGTGGGTGATTCCACAATAGTTGAATCCCTTTGTTGGTACGCCTTAGCTCAGACTTTCAGTGAAGGCTTCTGTACCCACTGAAAACCACATGGCAGTGTTAATATAAGAAAGCTTTAAGTGAACTAGATTGGAGGAAGGACCTACAGATCCTTTGTCTCATCTTGATATGCCATTAATGCAGATTTGGATCTTTGCACAGAATGGCTGAGGCTTTTGGGGACCTCTGGGAATTGCCATGTCCAATTGCCTGTTCTAGCAGGGTCAACAGAAGTAGGCTGCTCAGAGCTGAGGCCAGTCAGGCTTTAAACATCTTGGGGTTCAGAGACTCCACAATCTCTCTGGGCAATTCCCTCTAGTGTCTGACTGTCCTCGCAGTAAAAAAAAAGTCTTTTTCTAATACTTAAATTTCATTTCCTGTGCTTCACTTTGTGTCCATTTCTTGCTGTCCTGTCACTGGACACCACTGAGTCTGGCTCCGTCATATTTACTTCATACATAGTGGCAAGACCTACCCACTCCTTAATCACCTGTGTATCACTTTCCCGGACTTGCTCCAGTATACCCAGGTCTGTGCTCACATGGAGCCCGGTGCTGGATTTCACATTTCAGATGTGTCTCACCTATGCCAAGCAGAGAGGTAGGATCACTTCACTCTGTGTACCATGGCTCATGGTGTCATCAGCCACCTTGGCTGTATGGACACACTGCTGCCTCAGGACATTCTCTGCAGAGTCACCTACCAGCCTGAGGTTGGTGCCTAGGGTTATTCCTCCCCATGCTGCTCTCCCCTTTGTTGAACTTCATGATGTTCCTGTATCCTATCTTTCAGCCTACCAGTCTGGTCTCTTTTAATGGGGACAAATGAACAAAAGGGAAGGGTGGAATATCTCGCAAGGTTAGTGTATATATAAAACAATTAACTGGGAAATGTTAATGAAGTAATTTGTTATGTAAGAGGCAAATTTTATTTTGCTATGCATAAAGGTACCAGATGAAATGCATGTATGGCTATGAGGCAAAAATGGAATTTTAGAGTCAGCTTTAATCATAGAATCATAGAATAGTTTGGGTTGGAAAAGGACCTTAAGATCATCTGCCATGGGCAGAGACACCTCCCACTAAACCATGTCACCCAAGGCTCTGTCCAGCCTGGCCTTGAACACCACCAGGGATGGAGCATTCACAGCTTCCTT
>JASSUY010019899.1:0-28894 GCA_032466535.1 Forpus xanthops
AGCAGCCTTCCAGTATCTGAAGGGGGCCTATAGGGATGGTGGGGAGGGACTCTTCATGAGGGACTGTAGTGATAGGATAAGGGTAACAGGTTCAAACTTAAGCAGGGGAAGTTTAGACTGGATCTGAGGACAAAATCCTTTACTGTAAGGGTGGTGAGGCACTGGAATGGGTTGCACGGGGAAGTTGTGAATGCTCCATCGCTGGGGGTGTTCAAGGCTGAGTTGGACATAGCCTTGGGTGCCATGGTTCAGTGGGAGGTGTCCCTGCCCATGGCAGGGGGTTGGAACTGAATGATCTTAAGGTCCTTTCCAACCATGACTATTCTAGGACTCTATGATAACCTCTATAGTTCAGATTAGCAAATGTCTGCAGATGGGGACAGACAACCTAGAGGTGAGTGGGGGAATTTAAGTCAGGGTGGAAAGGAAAAAGAACTAACACCAAGTGAAATTACTAAAGGTTCCAGACTGTGGGCTGTACCTGGGTGCCTCAGTGCAGAAAACCCCTGCTCATGATCATTCCATCTCCACTCCTCTTCACTCTCGTTGGCTGGTGTTTGCACAAGGTCAGGGATTCGGCCCCCAATGGGGATGTTAAAGAATGGCTCATTGTCATAGCTGGGGGGACACATAAACCAGAAGACATGGTTAGGATGCAGGATGGGTGGGAAGCCCCTGTTTGCTGCATGTGGCTGTATTCAGTCAGATGAGCTTGCTTTCTTCATGTTGACAGTGCAAATGAGAGCAAGACTTCATGCCATACAGAGATATCACAAATCTAACGGTTTATTTAGGCCTTGCCACTGCTGGCTGGGCATTCTTGAAAGTATGTATTGTGCCTGTTTACCTTCTGTTTGTTTGGTTTTACTGACTTAAAGTAACTCAGTGTTAGTGACTTAGTCATTAGGACCTGAGAACCCCTGCAGGGCCCATAAAACCACAGTCAATTTAAAGCCATTATAGCTTAAAGCCATGTATTTCCATGGAATTGCCCATTATTACCATGAGAAGTCATCATTTCAAGATTGCTTCACATAATACAAAGGACTCTAAAAGTGCCAAATGGAATCTAAGAAAGCTTTTGTGATTTACAGCCCTTTCCAAATGATTATAGACCATTGCTGCAGTGTTTCAGCTAAGCTTTGTTTCACTTCACCAGCACCCATCTCAACACAAACCCAGAGAGAGCCTTCTTTACCCATTGAAGCAGCTCCCGGTGTGCTGGTCGCAGTCCCTGGCGCAGTCACAAGGGCGGCAGCCGTGTTCTCCAAAGCCCCAGTAGCCCATGAGGCACCGATCGCAGTTGGGACCTGCCACTCCTGGTTTGCAGTAACAGAACCCTGTCTTGGGGTGGCATCGCCAGCTCCTGTTGAAGGTTGCGTTGGCTGAGCCCATCGGCTGGCAAGCACAGGCTGTGGAGACAGGGTGAGAGCTGACTGTGTGCCCTGAGGACGTCTTTGCAAGGCTGATAAAGTGATGCCCTCTTCCTTATCATAGAGAGAGTTGGAAGGGACCTTAAAGCTCATCTAAATTCCAGCCCCCTGCCACAGGCAGGAACGCCTTCCACTGGAGCAGGGTGCTCCAAGTGCATGTCCAACCTGGCCTTGGGCACTGCAGGGATGGGGCAGCCACAGCTTCTCTGGGCACCCTGTGCCAGCACCTCAGCACCCTCACAGGGAAGAGCTTCTGCCTAAGAGCTCATCTCATCTCCCCTCTGGCAGATTAAAGCCATTCCCCTTGTCCCATCCCTACAGGCCCCTGTAAAAAGTCCCTCTCTAGCTTTCTTGTTGGCCCCCATTAGATACTGAAGACTGTTATAAGGTCTCCCCTGAGCCTTCTCCACAGTCAGAACTGGTAAATACTGTACTGTCAGCCTGCATTTGCATGTTATTTTTGTTCCCAACTCATGAAGCACAGCAAAACAAGTACAACAGGGACCCATTTATGTGTGCAGGTCACTTCTTGCCTACTGCACAAACCTTGACCACCCAGCCGTTTGAAGCAGGAGCAAGAAGCCTCCACTGTATGTTGGTTTTAAAAGGGGTTTGCAGTGTTTTATAGTGTTTTGCAGAAAGATTCATTAACACGGGCCAGACAAAAAATGAGAGCTATCGCCTTTCATGTGAACAGGGAGGTCACAGAACTGCTCTTGAGAGTATAACATTATCAACCCGTACATATAGCCATCACCACTGGCTCCTAATTCAGTATTCATTTTTAATGAGGTAATCATAAATCCAAATAAATTCATTAAAATATGTATTTTTTAAATACAGAAAAAAGTTAATTTGATTAACATAAGAACCGAGCTGAACTCCAGCCTTTAGATTTCAGCTCCTTTTTCTATTAACAAAGCATCATGCCCTGGCTTTTGCTTCCAGCAGAGGCCTGAAAGGAAGCACAGCACTGCTTCACCTATCTGGATGAGGGCAGAAAGAAAAGTCTTGTGGCTTAAAAACCTGCTTTAACAGAGATTTTAGTTAAATGTTGGGCACCCAAAGTGTTTGAATAGCCTGAATCAGGGGCCAGCCTTCAGGATGCTTATCTGAACCAAACATGAGCTCCAAAGCTTTTGAGGTTTGCCCATCATTGCCTCTAATCAAACTACTTTTCTTCATGAGCTCACAGATAAGAGTCCAAATGAACACTGATTCCACACACATCATTTTCCAAAGGGAAGGGGCAAGTATGTGACTAATAAGAGCATTAAGTATAGCAGGGACAGATTCATCTGCAAACTCGATGCTCAAGAAAATACCCTTTGAAAACAGCACAAGAAAAAGGGTGAGCAATTTTGTTTCAAGGGCATTTCTCTGATGATCTGCCTCCTACATAGGCATTTTTTCACCATGCCCTATGTTCTTCGTGCCAGTATGTTTAATACTATTATTGCACTCTGCTGTAGACAGCTCTCAGCCCCTTGTTTTCAGGGGACACTGCCACAATAGCCTAAGGGCAGAAAACAAGCGCGCTGTCATGGGCAATGTACTCAGCACAATGAGCCTGTTTGCCTAGAGCAGCCTTCGCTTTGGGAGCAAACCCAGGCCCTTTGCTCTCCCTTCTGGAGAGCAGGTGAAGGTAAAGCCTCACTAACAATGGCAGTTTCAAAGGCAAGTTGCTTCTCAACTTGAACTCTTTTTGCCCAGGTTTTTGCAGGGCTGTGTCACCCTAAAAGGCAGGACAAGTCTGTCCATCACCCAAACCCTTGGATACCGTATATTTGGGAGTAAGGAGGGGAAATGCTTCCTATCCTGCACATCAGTCTGAGCCACAAGAAGAGGCTGCCAACATCTGGGTTGGCTTGAATACAGGTTTCTGTTCTCATTATAATATCTCTATATGTAGGGTTTGTCTGTGGAGTTTTCCCCTTAAATGTCTTCTATTTCTGCATCTTCTGGGTCTGTCTTTATTCCCATCTTGTTTCTGGTTTTCAGGTTTCATCAGTTAATGGCACAGAGCAGATGGGTTAATCAGCAGCATCACTGGACTACCTATCACCAACAGAGACTACACCCTGATTCAGGAAGATGAGACCTTCTCCCATTCTATCCCTAAGGGAAAAAACCCTTAGAGGACAGTGACTGACAGCATTGGCAGAAGCTGAGGAGGAGGTAGGGGAAAAAAAGCCTTTTTATTCATTTTGGAGCTACAGTTCAAGAAAACTAATGTTCCTGAAAGAACAATGGGGCATATTCCCCAGTTAGAAACTGGGACAGTCCCTGGTAGATCAGAGAGCAAGCTGGATCAATAAACACACCACTTCCAGATGAGTTATACAAGTGGCTTGCAAACGCTTTGCTCAGTCTGTGTTTGTTTAGCGTTTCAGCTGGGGTGTGTACATTGTCTGGCTTCCAGAGCATTAGAGCCAAAATCCCAGTTGTGCAGCTAAGGTAACTCCCAAACTAAGAGCCCACATGTCACACACTGAAGGGGCAGCTGCGGCTGACTGGGTTTTATCTGTTTAACAATATCACATTTGCAGATAAACCTCACAAAGAAGCATAAAAGGAAGTCTCTAAAACCTCACGCTTTTACATTGCCCAATGTTTGACAACACAGCATCTTTCCCTGCCGATTTTTGCTGCTTTTCTCTTGGCAAACCCTAGGTTTTCTCTCCATCCGCCTCCCCGGCTAACAAAACACCAGCCAACACGACAATGGCCTTGTTTGTCAAAGGCATCATCAATTATGTTAGGGACGGTGTGCAGACAGTTCTGGCTCAGAGCTGGCTGGTTTATTTGGGTTCTCCCCTTGACAGCAGCGCAATGAACAATTTCATCATTGTACTTTAGCACTGGCCATCAGGCATGGAGCATCACAAAGCATCCTCTTGCCTTTTAGTCTCACTCCTACACGATGTTTGTTTGGTCAGAAGCTACTGTCAAAAAGGAGACAAGGAATAATGAATAATTCATACAGCAGCTTCCACTCAAGTCCCAGTAAATCTGCCTGCCTTCAGCACAGCTGCCTTACCCGTGTCAGTAGACACAGATGTTAAACATAATATGGGTTAACACAGTATGGTTCAAACCTACAGGAAAATATCAAGTACTCCAAGTAATCCAGTGAACTTCAAGGTTTGTCTGATAATACTGTAGAAGACATAGACAGAAGTAGACTATTTTATGAGGAACAGGCAAAATGATAAACCAAACGAAGCCTTTTGAATGTGAAATATATACAAAATCATCTTTGGAGCATATGACCGGATCCAGGCAGCCTGTAAAGCATGTCAGATGTGAGGATTGACTCAGCCAATGTTGTTGCTTAACTGAAGGAAATAAGATAGACAGCTGTGTGTGTGGTCAGGGCTGATTAAGGACGACTTTGAACCAAGATGTGATCAGGCCTTTGTGATATTACAATTAGAATCTCACCCCCCGTGTTCAGGAGTAAAAGGATGGGAAGCAGAGCTTTTCACAGAGTGTGTGTGCATCTGGGGGTGTTTTAATTTTCAACCCTTGTGCTTAGAGTAAAATAAAGCTTGTTTTCCTGGAGACCCATTTTAATGGCCCTCCATGCCTGCCTTATTTTTTTAAGCTAAGCAAAGGGTGAGTACAAAAGATGGTGCCATTGCAGAAGGATCCCTTAAGCCTCCAAATAAGCCACAGGAAAGAGCCAAGGATACAGCAGCTTTTCTAGCCATTGGTTAGGAAATGATTAGGCTTCCGAGTCAAAGCTCCCATACAAGTCTGTATCCAAACTACTTAATCCTGTGTTGTCACCCCCATTAACAGGCAGGTGCGTGCCTTGCTCTGAGGCTCTTTGATGCTTTCCTTTTACTACAGATCTAAGCAATGTCAAAACAAGGCTCTGCACACAACCTGGCTCATTCATTCCCCTAGGAACAGGGGAAGCAAGGGATCAGAGGCAGGCTACCTCTGCAGCAAAAATGAATAGCAGATTCAATCTTACATGTCAAATTTCAACAGATATATATACCACCCCCCCGCGTCCCAAGGGAATGTCTTTGGAGAGTGACCAAAGGCTGGTTTGGATAGCACCAATTGTTATACAACCCTCTTTTCCTAGCAGTGATTAAGAGAGAATGCTGTTCATTATGATGACTAATGCTTAAAGACTCTATCTGGGCCTGGGCAGTGTCCTGTTAACTTTCTGGGAGCCTGAGGGGGATGTCACAGTTGAACCTGGACTTTGCTCTGGATGGCAGAGCGCTCTTCAAGCGTGCTTTCTCAAAGGGATTAGCACAGCATTTCATTCAGCTTTCCCATCACATTGCCTTTCTCAGCACAGCATCTACTGTACGCGAGGGTCAAGTTTTGATCTCCCGTTGAGGGCTTTATTTCCCCCTCCAAGTTCAGAATGGGAAGCTGAGGACGAGGTTGCTCCCACCATAATCAGCCATTCAGTCTGCTGTTTGCAGTTTATTACTGCTGCTCAGCACTTGCCAGGTGGGTGGCTTTCATTTGGTGTTGTTAGCCTGGCCCTATTGGCATAGTTTTCTCAAAGTGAGATGATGCCTTGGAATTGCTACATGTAAATCCTCACAAACATGCTAATCCGCAAGTGGCAGCTCCTCTATGTGGGATCAGTAGGCTGAGGTATGAGAGAAATGGGCCTGCAACCAAAAGGATGGGAAAGAGAGTCTCTGTTACATCCTGCGTGAGGCTTAACATCAGCTCTAGGCATAAGGAGCTGATGATGGTCCTGGAGGTGAAATCTTTCCTCTATCAATCGTAGTCTATCCAAACCCATTCTGCCTGCCTGCACTGGTGTATCTGGCTTTGCTGTCACTGATAAGCAAATAGCAAAGCATGCCTTGAAAATCCTCTGCAGCAGTGCATCATAACACGAGGTGCACACTGCCTGCAAACCACATAGGGAAGGGTTTGGGGATCGGCTCTTTCATTATGCAGAGCACTACCCTAGTCGTTTGTCAAACACTATGGGGATTCTCTTCTTCACCTGAAATAAAAGAGGAAAGGTACAGCCTAACCACCCATCTCTCCCAGGTTTCTCTGTAGGTGTATCTGCAGTATGCCTTCTATTTCCATACTGGTCCAAGCATCCTTCAAACATCAGTCTGCTGTAATAGCTGAGGTTTTCTGGAGTGAGCTGCAGTAGTCTTGTATCACAATATGGCAAGCATCCACATATGTCTTTACATACTGAATTAAGCCCATTAGATACATCTCAATCAACGGAAACTCTAGTGCAGGCTGGTAGTCCCAAATACTCTTAAATCAAGGGAGAGAAACAGATACCCTTCTAAAGGGCAATTCAGCTCATCTAAGGCATCTACCTTAGACTGCTAGAGGTCCCACTGTTTTTCCATTGGTTGTACAGCTGGGAAGGACCCACCGCTTTCAGATGGCTAAAGCAGGATGGCCAGTATCTAGAGCTGAGCATGCAAGCCAGAGTGGAAACAATTGCAACTGGGGAACTTCTGCTGGCAGCAGCGTGTTCCCAGGTGAAAAGAACATTATTGTGCTGGACTGGCACAGCAGGAATAAAGCCCTTTCAACAAGGTACCTTTCTGAACAGTTTCTTTTGCAGGGTATTGGCAGAGGGTACCAAGAAGCCTGTAACCAGACCAGGCAAAAAAGGCAGAAGTAGAGTCAAGGTCTGATTTCACCCAGGCAGGCTGTTCTAAGGTTTCCACACAGATAACCTGGCTTTCAGACAGTGTTTTCCCTCTTTGCTGCTCTCCAGCACTCCTTGCCTTCAGTTTATTTAATATTACACAAGATGTTGGTTACTACACCATCACCTGCTGTTAAACACAAGAGTGCATACCCAGATCCTTCCAGGTGCTATGAGACTGAAAACTAACATTCTGGCACAAGAATTTATTCCCCTTACAACATTTCCCTGTAGCGAACCTGCTCTGAGTAGGAACGGGATTAGAAATGGGCCACAGTAGAGCACAGGCCTAGGGAGAGTGTTTGCACCCTGAGTGACTAAGAGGTACCTTGATGAACAACAGAGGGTCAGGAAAGCTTCTAAAGCACATGATGGCAGCAGGTATGAGAATAGATGGTGGAGGATCAAGTTCTCTGTGCTGGCAAACAATGTTTGAGCTATAGGGAAGGAAAGCTATCCAAAGGGAGAAATTAAACTATTTCTATCAGAAATAGCAACCTCCCAAATAGAGGTCAGATGGAATCAGATGTGTGAAGCCCTACAGAATACTCAGGAAGTGTTTACACCAGGTAAGGGAGATTTAGGCTGTGTTCCAGACTGCCTGGGTGCAAACTACCTTGATCCAGAGGTTGTATACCCTCTTCGTACAGCCATTAGTGCCTCTCCACCTCAGTTACTTCCTCAGACATCCTGCTGAGGTGTTAATGAGTCATCAGCCCAAATTACCTCTGTAGAATCCAGAGGTAAGACTGGGTGAGCCCTGATCTGTTTGTTCCCAGGTGGATATGCATGGACCCAAGTGCTTCCTACACCTCCCACAGCCAGTCTTGTAGGTATTTATGCACACAGATGTTGCACAATCAAATGGAATTTAACAGCAGCTCATACATAGGCACACAGTCTCAAGAAACACAGAAAGAACTAAACAGCATGTGCATGTCCCTTTCCCCAGGATGCAATGCATTTGGACAACTGTAGCAGTTATCACAGAAGAAATATGTGATATCAGGGGGAGAAATAGACACAGAAAACCAAGATGTCCTCTGATCAGAAAACTAGAGTTTAGGAAAGAAACACAAAGAAGGAGTAGCAATACCCATTGGTTACTCCTATAGGAGTTACTCATTTCTTTCTTTTAATTGCTTTTGCCCCATTCATGTATCTTCACCACACATAATAAGTCACTTACGCTTGCAGACCTCTGCAGAGGACATGGGCTTCCCTCTGTCGCGGTAATACCCCGGTTTGCACCTTTGGCACCGATGTCCCTCTGTGTTGTGCCTGCAGTTGTCACACACTCCACCACTGCGCTTCCCTGAGGCCAGCCACACGCTCAGGTCAAAGTGGCAGCTGTCAGCATGGTTGTGACAGCGACACTCTGGGGGGAAACAGGAGGATGTACTTCAGGATTAAGTGATAGACACAGCAATACCATTCAAATGGGAGCATTTCTCTACTGTGAGTCACGGTGGAAATATCGGAATGTAACATCACCTGCCTGCAATCCTTGATCTGCCTGAAAGCCAGGAAGTGGGACACGCAGCAACAGTCCCAGCAGGGTCTGAGAAGCTGCGTTCTTGGGAGCTGTGTGGTGTTCTTGCAGTAGGACAGACCAGTTTGATGTTATCATAAGCCCTGCACAAACCCTTGTAATGCTAAAACATGAACGGATGTGGCTGCATAAAGAATGGATTTCTCCCTTGTAAATTCAATTTCCCAATAGCCCCAATGGGTCAGGTGCAGTAAAATAACATTCAGGCTGATGTTTTTCATCAACGACCAGCACTTAACCCATTTCTATAATGGCACCTTTAGTGTTAAAGACAGAAGCCAGTTAGGGAGCTTCTCCTGCTCATCCTGAAAACCTGGATCAGTAAACTCCTTCCCACTTACTTCTGCATTCATTCGGTGCCCCTGTTTTTCCATCTCCTGGCTTCCAAGGCTGATCATTGTATAGTGGTGCACATTTCTCACAATGGTCTCCAGCAGTGTTGTGCCTACACACACACTTCCCATGGACCTGTCAAGGGAAAGAGAGCACAGTCACAAAAACACTGGAGCAGAACAAACCCAGTAAAACTCTGGGTTGTGTAACCAAGAGCACAGTGACTGATAGAATCATAGGATAGTGAGGGTTGGAAAGGACCTTAACATCATCCAGTTCCAGCCCCCTGCCACGGGCAGGGACACCTCACACTAAACCATGTCACCCAAGGCTATGTCCAACCCAGCCTTGAACATGTCTAGGGATGGAGCATTCATAACTTCCCTGGGCAACCCATTGCAGTGCCTCATCACACTCAGTAAAGACCTTCCTCCTCATATCCAATCTAAACTTCCCCTGTTTAAGTTTGAACCTATTACCCCTTGTCCTATCACTGTAGTCCCTAATAAAGAGACTCTCTCCAGCATCCCTATAGGCCCCCTTCAGATACTGGAAGGCTGCTATGAGGTACGAGGTTGCCATGAGATTCCAAGTGAACAGAAAACGATACCTGCAATGCTGTGTTTATTTTAGAACATCTTATTACCAGATAAATGAGAAACAGGAAGACATTCAACCAAAATGAGCAAAACCTGGCATGGCTGAAGAATAGGGCTGATCTTCAAACAGAACCTTCCTATTGAAACTGGTTCTGCTCAAGCCAGTTCACACACCAGGGATATTAATAGCCAGTTCTGCTATGGACTGTGATTTGGTGCGCAAGATTCTGTAACAGCAAGCCACATCCAAGAAGTGGTTTACAGGAGGGTGGTTTGTATTTTATTTCTCTGATTAAGAAGCAGGAGCCCAGTACCTCTTTGCAGTGTCTCCGAGAAAGGGCTTCCTGGAGAAACTGAGGAAATGCTAAGCCTAGGGAAAGATAAAAAGGGAAAGGTGGCACCATTGGTCAAGCCCCAAGCTCATCACAAGCGATGCTGCTAATCAGTGCTATTTCACCTGTGAGGGGGTGCTTGTCCTAGAGCAGGAACTTCATGGATCCCTCTGCCTCATGTGCTGCAGAGGATGACAAGCTCAGCAACCTCTGTCCTAGCTCTCACCCACTGCACGTTACACACAACACAGAGGCTGAAATACCATTTCAACAGAATGGAACCTTCTAATCTCACCATCAGCATGCTTTACATGTCTCTGTAGCCTTTCCTGAAGGTCAGACTCCACATTTACAGCTCCCCCTCTCCAGCAGGTAGCTTGGGATCAAGAGACATGCACAAGAGCAGTTGCATGGATGCTCTCCCCTGCCCCCAGGCTCATCTCCCTGCAGCAATTCACTCTCTGCTCCCCTGGTTCCTAATCCTCCCAGACCAGATATGTCACACAGCTCACAACGGGGCCAGCCTGCAGCTGAGGCCACTGTCCTTCCACAGCCAGCTGGCAGCTCTGCTGCAGCAGAGCCGTTGGCTGCCTCCTCACGGAACACTGAGCACAGGCTTCAGGGTAGGCATTTGTCAGAGCTCAGCACCACTGAACCTCAGGAGGATACAGTGCATAGCACATTGTGTGGTGCCTTTCCAGACCTTGGTACATGACAGGCATCTGCATCCAAAGTGCTAAATAGGATGGTAAATTAGAGATAAAGCCAAAATGTTAACAAGGAGAAGAATAAGGGCTTGTCCCTGCTTGGTTTTGGCTCTTCAGGCTTGTAAGTTCCCTCCTGTGGACACAGGAGCTGCTTTGCAGAAGCCATAGAACAGAGAGAAGGAGAAGGAGTGAGAAAAGATAAAATGAGCCTGACCCAGATCCATAGGTTTTCATGTCCCCAAACTTTTGGCTCTATCTGATCTTTACAGCTCATTCCAAAAGGGATCACAACCAAAGTCTTGGATCCTGTCAATTCTTAAGATGAAAGTGTATTTCAGTGGAAGATTTATAAGTTGGTCCTCTGTTTTTTTTAGAGATAGACACACAAACAGTGCATCCACCACGTTAAAAATGCATGAAACAAATGGGATTGTACACTTGGGCAATGGCAGAATGAAACCATGCAATCTCCATTTAGTCTTAACACCATGATCAAATATTCATTATTCCACAGGAGCCTGTGCTTACAGTGCACTGCACAGATGGTGTGAACACTAAAGAACGGTTATTCAGAAAGCAAACAGGAAAAGTCAGTGAGAAAGGAAGAGTCTGGTCAGTAAATGCCTTAGTCTGTTGCCCATTGGTTTACTGCAGACTGTAGTTTGTGGAGGCTACCTAGTAATAGCGTGTTGCGAGGCACAGAGGAGGCTTCCTGCCTGTGATCCTGCTATTGAACAGCTTCCCAGATGCACATGGAAGGATGATGGCTTAGACAAAAAGGTTGAAAAGCCAAGCAGCCAACAGACAGGAGAGCCCTGAGCAGGCAAACGTCAATAGTGGAGCTGGAGCTTTAGGACGTGTTTGGTCTGAGGACTAACATCTGCTGTATGCTAAAGGCTATACAAGACAAGAGAATTGGGTATTGGGACAAAGGGAAAGGAAGAGAAAGCACATCTGTAGATGAATGTCTCAGCATTCATAGATGAAGGCAGCTAAGGAAGAGAGTGCAACATGAGGTGACAATAAAGTACAGAACAGAAACGAGAATAAGAGCAAGCAGTTCAAGCAGAACATACACAAGAAAGGTGAATCGTGGAGATGAGCAGCCACTGCAGAAAGACTGGTTAATGCAAGAGAAATTGAGCTGTGGAAGAGACCTGTTTGTAATGAGGCAAACTGTTCTGTTAGAGAGGAAGAGATAGGAGAGGCAGCCAGAGACCAAAATCCAGGGAGGAACAAGGATGAAATACAGGAAGCTGTCAGATAAAATAGGAAATGGGATATCTGCCTAGGGAAGAGAGGATGTGAGAATCACACTGGACACCTACACAAAGAGAGCAGGCATGTCCCTGACTTGTTATTGACTGCTGGAGCCCACATCTCTCACAAAGGTGGGTCCAGATCCCAAGAGGATTACGCTCTGTACCAAATGCAAGACCTCAAGCTGAGGAACACAAAAATGATCTTGCTAAGGTAGATAAAACAGAGAAGTACAGATGCAGGGGAGCTACACTGATAGTTTCCTGTGCCCTAGAAAGCAGGGGACAGCTGCAGACCAACAAGGGATGTACTGAGGGCAATTCAGGACACAGGCCCAGAAACAGAGTCACAACATGGCTTTAAATGCCACCCAGGAGGCAGAATGAGAAACAACCTACAACACACACAAAGGGGCCCACCAGGAGTGAAGCTACCTACAGCATAGGCCCGAGATCCATCCAGGAGGCAGAAGCAAGAACTCAAACCATCACATCTACAGCTGAGCTCAGACAAGGAATGATAGCTCAGGGCTGAGTTTAAATAGAGCCCCTGGCCAATGGACAGAGAGAGTGGGTAAGAGACTCAGGTGGGGCTGGTCAGGGCTGTTATAGTCCTTTTTAGTGCCTTCAGGACCCTGATAATAGTGCTTTGATTGCCACTGGATTAATGTCATTGGAAGCATTAGGGTATCTGATTACTAGGAGGCATCTGAGGGAAAATCACTCCAGCTTTCTAGATTTGCAGCTGGCAATCCAGGTGAATAGAGGAATAGAGGCTTATGTGAGATCCATGCCATCAGTTAGAAAACCTAGCCAGTGTTCAGCTAAAGGATGATTAGTTTATGACACTGATTTATATAAATGCATATAAATGCATTGGTCCAGCAGGAAACTGAGATGTGGGAAACTTCTGGTTTACATCTCTCATATTTCACTTCACCCTCTATGTTCAATATGTGATGCTGCATCACCCAACATACACTGATCCTTAGACGCAAAGTTATTTAGGCCTATAGCAATATTTAGGTACAGCAACTATGTTCTCAGGCTGTGGTTTCATCATGTAATGTCTTTGGGACGATCTTGATTTGAGACATTTCTGCTTTTCTTATTACTTCCTATGCTATCCCCTGCATCATGCCCTGAATCATGTGTGAATTGGGCTGTGGAGCTAAACCATGTTAAAACAAGAGCTAAAACTGCTTCTTTTATCCTTGGCAGTAGTATAGTTAATCTGGATTAGTTCCCTTGTCTGCCTCACAGTACAGTCATGCTGTTACAAGTCAGTTATTGCTGCCAAAGGCTTTGATTTGTACATCTACCACCTGAGCAGGTTTGAATCAGGACATAGAAGAGGTTAGAGCTTCATGGATCTTAATGCCAGGAGGATCGGTTCCAATGCTGTAGCTTGACCTGCCATACTAAGCAATGAATTTCATCCAGTGGTTCCTTCACAGAGCTCAGTAACTTGTGGTTGATTTACAGCAAATAGTGTAGAACCATATTCTGCTTTCATGCAATGGGTCCAAGAAATGACATGATACTTGTTCACCTTTGACTGCACGGCTTGCTTCACCTGAATCCTTGGTTTGCAGCTAAGAGAGGCAGTGGAAGCTTTCCACATGCTTGTCCTGCAATGTGTCTGACATCTTCAACTCTGTTCAGCTCTGTACAATACCTGACACCTCGTGCTTTCCCTCTGCCCATGTAGTTTCTTTTACCTTTGGTCCTTTCAGGAAATGATGTGATTGTTGCTCTTTCTCCTGCCTTATTCTCCGTCTATTTTAGGGCTTTTTTTCCTAATGAATGAAGGGTACATTTGGAAACCTTCCAGAGCAGAGCAACTGTTGCTGATTCAGAGCAAATGTTTGTCTTTGGGCTCTGGATTCACTTTGTGATATTGCCAGAGAAATTTGGGATACAGCAGTTTGCAATGACATCAGAGGCTGGTCCCTTACCTGCTTTTAGTAAAACCACTCTTTCCGAGTCGTTTTGAGTGCTTAAATACAAAGCAGTGTCTGCTGTTTCTCTTAGGGTTCACATCGGTTCTATTGTCTCTCTGTATGCAGAGATGTACCCATGCACATATATAATCAATCCTTCCACATTGGGTTCTGAGGAGACCACATTTGATTTTGAAGAGGCCAAATTCAATGTTTCCATTAACTTTTCCATATGCACCTAAAAGGATGGGAGGTTTGGGAGTAAGTCCCAGGTTCCAGTGCCTGCTATGGGTAGAGTAACACTTGGAATTCCTGCTCTAATCAGGAGTGGAAAAAAAGCCACTATTTTCCTACTTAAGTTACTGATCTCTGGGGTAAGGTCTAAGAAGTGAATGTGTCTAAAACCAAGTACACATATGGGTGTTTTCTGAGGGAACTGAATTTCTGGCTCCTCCTTGGTCACTTTGGTAAATGAAGTCTGAGGGAACTTGGCAAGGATGAATGGAGCTGGGACACTTGTGGCAAGGCCACCTGAGCCCATACAGGTTTTGATCTCCACAGCAGTGAGTGAATGGGCTGCTGGTGGTTCCAAAATCACTGAATAGCTAATGGCGAAGGAAAAGCAGTGATAGTGTTTAGCTGAATGTTAAGATTGGCACCACAAAAGAACAGGGTAAATAGAATGGAAGAGGTATAAAATCCATGCTTCGTATGAGGGGATATAACTCAGCCTGTAACTGTGTCAAGGCACAACTCCATCCTTGGTCTGAATTCACCTTCATCAGCCTTTACACACATACCTGGCTATGCCTTAGCTCATGTTTCTTCTGCTTCCTTGTTTTCTTTCTGAATTCTGGCTTCATTTTTATCTATTTTTGGGCTAAGCTCCCCTCTTATGTTTATCTACAGTGCCAATAACTCCATTGTCACTGTAACAAACTGCATACAAGTAACTGCTGTCCCCCTTAAATGCAGCCCCTGAGTTACAGCAGGAACCGACTCTTAGTCTCTTAAGAATGAAAGAAGCAGAAAGGGTCAATATTTAATAGGTAAATGCTGGAATCACAGCATAATGAGCAAATCTCACTGTTAAGATCTCCTTGGCACAAGTGAGTTTGGTCTCATTCAAGGCTTTGGTCCTGACCCCACTGATCTACCTTTGCTGTAGAAAGACTCAGATTTAGTTTTCAAGGCAGAAACTCTGGGTTCTGATATAGGAACAAGGATCTAGGGGTTTACAGGTCAGGCATAATGGGTTATCACACTGTGGACATGACCTATTAATCCAAATAATACTGTCGTTTACTTTGTAGTAAGTCTGGCTAACCCCAGCAACTGCCTTGACTTAGCTGGGTTCCTACTGGTTAATCCACAGCATCTCTGGGGGGGATGATTGAAAATCCACTCCCAAACTGGGCCTTTGGGCTCTTCTCTGATGTTTTGCCTCCATATGGATTGAGCTTGGCAGCGCTCATAGCTCCCATTCAAATGAAATTATGATGAGTCATGGAATAGAGGAAGCTGAGGGAAAAATGGGGTTTTGCAGCTTCTGTGCAGATGGAGGGGCAGCCCAATTTATAAGGAACTTACAAGGAATAAGGAAGGAAAAGGCAAGAAAGTCCGTGATTTAGCAGAGACTTGTGCTCAGCAAGGGAGGGATTCTCAACGCCTGAAAGCTCCAATACGGGATCTCTTTATAATCCTGTGCAAAATTGCTCCATATTATGCATGTACCAAAGCACTAAAATGCAAACTCCAGGTACCCACAAGGTACAACCCTGGAAAGATTTGCTTAATTCCTGGGAGATTTATTGAGGATGGGTGAATTGGCTGAAGAGCCCTGAAAAGCCCTGGTAACAGACTGAAAGCTTTTGTTCTGCTAACAGGTAGGTGAGCTGAGGACAGAAGCAGCATAGCAATCTGTTCAGTCCCAAGGGAGCTTAAAGCAGAAGGACTTGATGTATGAGGCCAAACGCAGCAGGCGCTATGACTGTCACATCACAGCAACTTCCTAGTGTTGGTGGCTGTGTCAAATTCAACTCAGACACAGAACGGTATTCACTGCACGGAGCTTAAATGAAAGAACCTCAGAAACAGGCTGTGCTGTGGGACATCAGAGAGGTATCAGTAGCAAGGGGTGGCTGATGGCTATGAGATGAAGCAATTGCTTCTCTCTCTTAGACCCACACAGAGACTCTTGTAGCTTTCATATGAAACACAGTCCTTAAAAGAACTAGAAGGCTTATTTTACCAACCCTAAAATGTATTTACAGGTGTTTCCAATCAAATGGTTCTACTAGCAGGGTTATTATGGCCCTTTCACAGAGATGAAAATAGCAAAGAACATCGCTTAAGTGATTAAAACAACAAAAACCAGTATTAAGGACAGCAGTTAAGCAATACAATTGAAATACATTTAGATAGCTCCCCCAGAGCCATTGCTTTTAAGAAAAGCTGTTTAAAGGTTAATAATGTCAGATCCCACAAAATAAGGGGCAGTTTCCTACAAGTAAGATGAGTGCCTGCATGGGTGGATCCACACTTAGCCCTGGTTCAGGAAAGCTTTTAAATAGCTCTCCTCAATAGGCATGTTTTTCTGATTTGGACTTCAGTAGTAAAAGACATTTCCACAACAATAATAAAATGTTGGAAGAACTTGTTGACTTTATAATTGTGGAATTCCTGCTGAGTGAACCACCACATGGATCATAGCATCAAAACTGTGGTTGTTCTCTAAACCATAGAGACTCAAAACATCATGTTGGTGGTATGAATGCCAGATGCTCTGGCTGCAAACCACAGGTTCACAATGGAGATCATGGAGAACCTGCATAGATATCAAACACACTGATGGTTTTCAGAAGAAGGCAGGAGCACAGTGGAGAAGGAGGGGATGGGTGCTACTAAACCACCCTGGAATGGTCCCTGGGACCACTTTAGACCTAACATTACCTGAACCTTACCTTAATGTCAATTCAGAACTGGATGAACTTCTGCTGTTCCAGCTGGAATGGCTATAATGCAAAGAAGTGCTGTTTCTGCAGGGAGGGGAGGACAATCCAGTTGACTTAACTGTCATTGTGAGTCACAGTTCTGAAACACATCTCACCCTAGGAAACCAGGAACTCACTGCAGCTGTCCGCTAAAGAGAACCATTCCATGATGCTCCCAGGTCAGCTTCTTTGTCATCTTTGAACACAAAGATCTGAAACTTCCTCATCCACCTGCATGTTCCCACAAGGAATCCTGTGACATGCTTTGGTCCACTATGGGTAGAAAAGGTGTCAGCAACACCACTGTCTTTTCATGTGATTCTTAACTATTTTTGCTTCATTATTTGTATCATCTTGTAAAATCATAGAATGATAGGATAGTTAGGGCTGGAAAGGACCTTAACATCATCCAGCTCCAACCCCCTGCTGTGAGCAGGGACACTTCCCACTAAACCATGGCACCCAAGACTATGTCCAACCTGGCCTTGAACACCCCCAATGATTGAGCATTCACAACTTCCCTGGGCAACCCATTCCAGTGCCTCACCACCCTTACAGTAAAGGATTTCTTCCTCATATCCATTCTAAACTTCCCCTGTTTAAGTTTTAATCCATTACCCCTTATCCTATCACTACAGTCCCTCATGAAGAGTCCCTCCCCAGCATCCCTATAGACTCCCTTCAGATACTGGAAGGCTGCTATGAGACCTCCACGCAGCCTTCTCTTCTCCAGGCTGAACAGCCCCAACTTTCTCAGTTTATCTTCATAGGGGAGGTGCTCCCATCCCTTATCATCCTCATGGCCCTCCTCTTGTATGTTTTCAGATCATTATGATAAGAGCTTGAAGCTCACATTCAGCTTTAATTCTGGGGGAAATATCAGCACAGGGATCTATAATTTACTCTGACATGATATTTATGTGTTTAACATTCCCCACACTACTTACAGAGTTGATGCTCACAGAGTAACATTTTCTTATACAAAGCCTACACTTTGAGTTGCCAGCTACAAGGGAGAGCAGCCCCTGCATCGCTGAGTGCTGGACATTACAGAGACTGGCACAGCCTGGATCAGATAGTGTGGAAACTGAGCTGGGGGTTATCAGCAGAACTGCACAAGGTATCAGAAGAGGAGGTAACATTGGTAAGGGATACAACAGCCAAGTCACCTCCAAAATACCTGTAGGAAAACAAGCTTTACCTTATGTAACTCCATTTTGCCAAAGAAGGAATTTACTTAGGGCCAGGTCCTGCTCCTTTTGAAGCAAGTGGAAAACTTCACATTTACTTCACTGGGGAGGATCAGACTTACAGAGAGCCAAGTTTGTGTCTGTAAACAGGATAAAGAAGCAAGAGAAACATCCGAGGCCACTTGTAAGAGTTTCCTGGCAGGGTAGGTACCAATAACTACCAAGTAAAAGCCTCTGATGCTTTACACAAACCCATTCTAATCCACATTCGCTTTCCTCTGTCCTTACTTGCTTCTCATGGATCAGAAAGAGGATTGTGAAATATCTGGCAATCAGCAAGGACTTTGGTCTAGATTTTGGGTTGTGTCCATGGGTGCTTTCTGCTTTGTAACCTTTGCTCTGGAAGCACTCCTTGATGCAGCTAAAAAGTGTCATCAGAGCAGATCCCAAACCTGAGAGCTCTTACTTCATTGGAGCTTAACAAAGAAACAACTTACTGTAGAACAACACACAACAGGAAGGCTGTTCTCACTTTTCTCACTGCTGCCTTGAATCTCTGCTTAGGCAAAGACTTGCTAATAGGTGGGCCTTGCATACGATGTGATGCATCCACCCTCTTGCCTCCTGGGACATGAGTCACTCATGAAGTGCAATTCATCAAAACTATTTCACCTTCTGCCCCATGAAGTCATTTGTGGCACAGAATGATTCTATTCCCTTGTGACTGGTGGGGGGAAAAATCCCCAGTCATAGTTTACAGTGGTTATGCCAGTAATATACACAATATTGTGTTTTCCTCCTCTGAGGGACAGTGTTTGTTCTTCTCCCAGCTGCATTCATTTAACATGTTATTGAGCTATTTGGTTTCACTATGCGTGTATTTAACAGTTTGCAGCAGGGAGGATGCGCTCTTTAAACAGCTTTTCTCCCCACAGTTATGTTACAAATGAGTCTAGATTTGTATTTATACTTAACTGAATCTGATCATATCATCTAGTGCTAGAACACCATAGCTGAATCAGATTTATGCCACAGATGGAACTGATGCAGAAATGATTTTGCAAGCATTGTGACACTCATACAGTCCTAATTATCTTTCAGCATCTACCTCTGAACCCAGCAAAGTTGAAAGGAAGACAATGAATACCCATTCCAGCAGAAAATAAACCATAATCTCAGGGGTACCGTATATACAGAAATGAGCTGAGGATGCATTTCTTGAGTCTATTGCATCACTGTGCACCAGGGACTAAAGCTTTAAGGGTCATTTTGGTTTTCAAAACCAAGACAGGCTGAGAAAGTTGGGGCTGTTCAGCCTGGAAAAGAGAAGGCTGCGTGGAGACCTCATAGCAGCTTTCCAGTGTGTGAAGGGAGCCTATAGGGGTGCTGGGGAGGGACTCTTCGTGAGGGACTGTAGTGATAGGATAAGGGGTAATGGGTTCAAAATTAAACAGGGGAAGTTTAGGTTGGATCTGAGGAGGAAGTTCTTTACTGTAAGGGTGGTGAGGCACTGGAATGGGTTGCCCAGGGAAGCTGTGAATGCTCCATCACTGGCGGTGTTGGAGGCTGGGTTGGACAGAGCCTCGGGTGCCATGGTTTAGTGGGAGGTGTCCCTGCCCATGGCAGGGTTTGGAACTGAATGATCTTAAGGTCCCTTTCCAACCCTGACTGTGATTCTATGTGTTTAGCTGTACCTGGATATTTGGTTGGCATGCCCCCTCCCTGGCAGTGTTCAAGACCAGCTTGAATGGAATCATCGAAACTGCAACAAGGGTTAGAGGAAATCTTTTCCCAGAGTGGTTTGTGTTTCACTGATGTGGATTGACAGTGTTGCTCTCTTTTAGATAGACTTAGGAAGGCTTGGACAGCATCACACACAAATGGAGGCTGAGAAAGCACAAGCACTGCTTGTGCTAGCACTGGTAAGTGAATGTCTATAACTCACCACGTTCTCCATGACCCTTGTCCTGTTGGCAAGCTCACATTCCTCCGCATGCCCATTGCAGAAGCAGCTTCCCCGGATGATCAGGTCATAAATAGCATAGTGGGCAAATCTCTGGGGTTTCTCCACCAATCCCAAGCCATGGCAGGGACATTCCTGTCTTTTCAACAAAAGGAGGCGGAGATTGGTGAGTTTCAGGAGATCTTGAGCCTCAGGACTGTAGGGGTCTTCAATCTTGTTAGCCGGACTTAAGGCACGATAGATCACCTGAAAGACAGAAGATACACATCCAAGAAGAAATGTAGGACTCTGCGTACGCAGCAAACATCCCAAAGTGATGCTCAGTTATAGTCTCTATTTAGAAGACTCTACATAAGCAGTTGTGGGGCTGTGACGGATCCCAGAACATCACAGCAAGTGGTTGTGTACCTGCTTTCACCCCTGTGAGATAGGAAGTGTCTGCCTCACAGGAGTGAGATAACTAAGGAGTTTTATCTAAGCAAGATAAGGAGTTTAAGCATCTCTCCCTGGGTTACTGAGCCCAGTCACTTCTTGCTGTTCAGCAGGCTAGAAGAACTGGTGGCATTCGTACCCAGGATTAGATGTCCTCTGTCATGTCAGTGCTGACTCCAAATGGAGAGCTATTTTCTCCTTTGGTTAAGTTTTTCCATCAACTTGTCCTCAGGGTTCTCTGGCCTTGCTTTGGAAGTGGTGACAGTGACTGAGTGACTCCAGAAGTGGAGTGAAAGCTTTTTGTTTCCATAGGGATTCCCTCTTTCTCTCCCTGTGTTTTTCTTTTGCTTTCTTTCTAGTGAGCTGACCAGGATACTTGCAGCATATAAAATACTTGTGCTCCTTTTTGGCTTGCAGGAGCCAGAAAAGAGCTTGTGGGACATGTCTGGAAGAGAGTTCTCTTACATGTTGGTGGCACATAGGGAGATAAACCCCCTTAAACTAATGTTATTAACTGCCAGGCTTCACTCAGAACTATACCAGGCATACACCAGGCAGTACCATAGCAAAGCAGGGGTACATTTCCCACCTGCCCACTGCATTTTCTGTTTGGTTTCTTCTTTTTTATTGTAATCCCCTTCTCTTACACCGTCAGCTACTTACAAAGCTGCAAACAGGCCTGTTGGTGAGACCAGAGGTGCCTGCTTGACAGAGCTGTGGGCAGATTGCCCAGGCTGTGCAATGCAGGTGCCTGCATTCCTCTGAGCAATGAAGCCATGACAAAACAGCCCTGGCCTTTCCACCTCAATGTCTACATTCCCCCAGTCTATGGAACCATAAGCAAATGGTCCTGCTTTGTCCAGGTGCCCTGCATTCCTTTTACTGATGGACTGACAGGACAAAGCCCCAATCTCCACTTCCCAGTTCCCCAGGTCTCATCTTTCTAGTGGAAACCAGTTCTATGAACCCCGTTTCCTTCTTCCCAGTCCTCTGTGGACCACACAGAGGTGGAGGGGCTTCCTGAGGCCTTCGATGTGTACAGACACATACATTCTCCTCCATGTGGTCCATTAATCAAAGACCAAGGCAGTGAACTGGATAGAATTGTTCTGCAGAGCTCAGACATCTCAAAGCAGGATTAAAAACTAACTACTGGGATCATAATGGTTAAAAACCCTTGTGAAACTGTTTGAAATTAGTATAAAACAAAGAAATTAAGGGTAAAGCAGTCTCTCGAGTCACTGGGCTTTGTAAGCTCTATTGTCATACTTAGCTTTCTTGTCCATGGCTTCTCTAATATATATGCTTAGTAAAAATGGTATCTCCTTTCAGGATAGCTCCCTGGAGGATGCTTACAGCCCACTGGCTCAAGAACATAGATGCAAGAGGTACTTTGCTACAGGACAAGACATCTGCAAAAAGGCAATCAATATGTCCTTAGCTTCTGCAAGATCTGCACTGCTGCTGCAGTGATCTCCTTAAACAAGGCTGGGCAAGAGGCTTAATGTCTCTGTGCCCCAGAGATCCCAGTTGTGAACAGCTATGGATCTCCTCACAGGAGACAGGAAGGGTGAATGAGGTGAAGAGACTGGGGCTGTCTAAAAAAAAGGGCTAGATAATGGCCAAAGAGTTTCTTTTTTGCCCTTTCTGGCATTATACTTCTTGATTCCATTAGTCTTCCATTGTGCTGTGTTAGCTGAGAAGGGCATCTTGTGTATTGTATTGCACTACAAGAAACCTATTTAGTGAGCAGTATTTTGAGTTAAGAGATAGATTCATGTTTTGGGATCTTCAGTCAATTATCCATCCTCCCCATGCTTTAATGGCATCCATATAGCACCAAGTTCTTCAGGCAGAAGAGCAGCTGTCGAGCACTCTTCTCCCAGCATAGAGCCATTTGCTTACATGAAGCTGGATTGGGATTTGTTTCCTTGCTTGCTGGCTTGGAAGAAGGTTGGGTTCCCTGTGGGTCCATTGTCTTGAAAATATTTTCATTTCTGGCCTTATGTCTCTTGAGGAGAGTTGCTTTGGCATTTTCCATATCCCTTTAGAGCTCTGGATGTTATTTGTGAGTAGAGATGTTAATAACTTGGGTGTCCCATAGGGATTGTGGCACCTTTTCAAGCATAAAACTGATATTCCATTCCAGATGAGGTACAGGAGTTTTTGTGATTAATTCATGACACATTTCTGTCTGGAATAAGTTCAGTGGTGAGATTGGATTTGCTTGTCCTTCTCCCTCCCAAGGCAAGACTTGTTAAGTGATACAGATCTGATTTGGGTGGCATATCACTAATGGAGTCTTTTGGCTCCATTCTATGCATTTCTATGTTCTTGGATTCAGCAGCCACTAAGGAATTAACCTTCCTTCACTTTGCAGCAATCAAAGATCTTGAGGATTTACTTAAACAAAGACATTTTATGTCAGCAGAGGCAAAGCAGGTCTCTTGTGACAGTACCAGCAGGTTTAGATAAGCTGCGTTTTGCACAGAGGTAACAGAGCTTTATTTCTTGTCTAAATCAGTTCAGCAGTATTTCATATGGGCATAAACCTGGGAAATGGAATTTTCCTCTCTCTGTTTCTGGAGGATGTGTTCTTGAAATATTGGTGGTTAAAACTTTTGAGCACAAGGAAGGGTGTAATGTAATCACCACCTCTTGGCTCAGTTTTAATACTGGTTTCTCTTACACATGAAAGTGCCAGCCATTAGATCTTCCTTAACATATGTGTTCCCTACTGGCAGGAGCAATATGTCACAGTCCATAAGTTGTACTCATTGGTCTACTGTGTGAACTGACTGAAGTAATTGTAGAGTGGGAGGAATGTTTAAACCAAATCCGATCTCTCACCTTGTGTGCCTCGAACTATTTTTACCATAAATGCGTAATTTACCTTAAAAAAAACCAAACCGAACCATTAAACTGCATTTCTGTACTAAAAAGCCACAATTATATTTTAAATGGATGCATCTGTGGTTATGGTTCCCTGAGAATATGTGAATCCTAAATTAGGAGCGAGATTGGTGGTGGTTGTATGGATGGGAATTTCATGTCTGTAAAAGAGGAAGGGATGTCACTGTGAGCAACACACAGAGGTGGGGATGTGACTATGTGGTCAAACCAAATTGTTCCTTGTTTATGTTTATGCCTATGGAGCATATTCCTTTTGTACAGATTGATGCCTGACTTCTGCCTTTTGCAGAAAAGCTGACATATGATTCATTTTCCATTTCCCAGACATAAACATCCAAACGTGCAGTTTTCCATTATATTCGTGCAAAAGACATGAAGAGACTGCAATGAATGAAAAAGTGTTTTAATGAAGGTACAAGCTCTGAAAAGAGCTTCCCATGATGCTGACTGTAAAGCTATTCCTCATCTGATGAAATCTCTATCTGGTAACAAGCCCTGTTCTTTCTTTGCTGTAACTGCTCTGAATGTCCCAGTCCTTTCTCTAACCATCAGAGTGCAGCTTTCATACAAGTAGCATGTGCACAGAGCAGGGAAATGATGCTGACCACGTCTGCTAAAGGACACCTTAGAAATCTTTCTGCTTCAATTGAATTGGGTGGAAGTGGGAAGTATCCAGCACCTCTATAGTCTCACCCCTTTGTGGAAATACACCCTAGATCCTGAGTTTCCCTTATAATCAAGAGCTGCCACTGGAGCTAAATGCTGAGTAGGACATTCACGCTTATCTGCATATCTGCTATCAAGCGCATATTTGTCATTCTCACCCTCAAAAGTCAATCAGCCTCAGAAAGATGAGCACTGCCCTGTCCTCTCCTGACCTTTCTGAGAGTAAGGAAGTCTGGAGAATGCTGCCAGCGTGCAGAGCTGAAGCGATAGCCAGTGTTAGAGGCCTGGTTTTGCTGTACACAATTTGGCACAGCTTCACATGGGGTGATGTTTTATCACCAATCAAGAGAGCATCTTCATTCCGGAGACAGGGTCTCAGACTTTTGGTTCCTTGCCATATGCTTTGCTTCACCATTCCTGATGGAGATAATTCTGTTTGCTTAACCTGATCTTCCAGCCAGTATTAGTCAGAAAAGATGTGGATGCAACAAAGGTTCCCCCTTGCAAGCTCATAGCCTAAGGTCAGAGAACCTGAGTCATAACTGGAAGGCAGTGCCTGCTACAAAAGAAGATCCTGTGCAGAACAAGAATTCGATATTGCAAACCATCCTTAAGCTATGCTGATCGTGTTGCACACCATCAGGTTAATGAGATCAGAAATGTCTGTGTGCTTATTCTAGGCCCAACAGAAGGAAGCTGCAATAAAAACTCTCATCAGCCCTAAATCCGCTTCATTAAGAGATTTTCATGTGAGTTGATTTTGTGCTTCAAAGAATACTAAACGATTGTCTCAGATTTTTTTCCTGCCCAGTGGCAAATATCCTCTGATTTATTTGATGGAGCCCCTTGGCTAGAACTGATTCTTCTATCTGATGGTACAGCAGTCTTCACTAAGTAGTCTTTTTGCTGTTTGGAAATGCTGTGGGAGCACAAAGGAAGTCTAGCTATTCCCTTCGCTATTAGAAGGCCCATTCTGATGATCCACGGAATAGTGGTTTTTAGTCAGGATCTGCTGCTTTTCTGTCCTCCCAGAGAATAAAACTTGGAAGAGAGTATAGAATAAGATAGCTTCTTAATGAAGTATTTGTGCATTTGATTATTTAAATTGCTGTGGGTCGACTCAGCTACTACCGAGACAGTGGCATCTTGGATTCATTCTGGTTCCCAAAACAGAGAGGATCAATATCCATTCAGTTTGCATCTGCTTTGAGGGTATCCCAGTAATCCAGTCCATGTGGCATTAATATCAATATTTAGGCATTGCTACCAATATGGTGATGGGGAAATACAGGCAGACAAATCTGAAGAGCTGTGCAGTCTCTTTCTCTTCCTCAAAGTGTATTCTGCAGGTTCAGCCCATCCACAGATGTATATATCTAGATCTATGTAAAAAAGCAAGGTTGCAGGGAGAAGCAGTGTCTTCTATCAAGTCAGGGAATGTAGATGGAGTACGAAGTCTAACTGTTGGGTACAAAACCCTTCAGCTTGCAGTTTGTGTATAGGAAATGGACGAAATTCCTTTCATTCTACATAGCTCCCATTCACAAAGTGCAGTGTCCTTTGTCATTATGAGGAATGATATTTGCTCTGAAATGGCAAAGGGTGGCATGAGGAGTTCTGTGATGCAGACAGCCTGGCTGGGAACTGGACTGAGCATGAGCAGGCTCATTTCACTCCATCTGCTGAATTGTCAGGGAAAGGTCAAACAACCCACCACTGTTGGTGTCAACCAATGTCAGCCAAGCTGTGTTCTCATGGGAAACCATCCATGTCTTGTAAGTGGAGCCACTTGTATCTCTAGGTCTTGTCTGAAATCTCACTCATTAACAGGCTTAGCTGTGTGTATAGTCTCACCATGACAGTCATGTGTGGACAAGTGTAGAGCAAGCAGTTCAGTGTTCTTTTGCCTGGAGTCTGGTAATGACAACAATGAATCTCTAAGATTTATGGCATTTTAGACAAGACCTTCTTCACAGTTGGGTCTTTGGTAATGGCTGCAACTCCACTGAGTTTGATAGAACAGGATGAGAAGAAATGATTGATATCTGCTGCCTTCTATGTTCAGAAATACAGAAGCAATGCTAAAAATCCACATCTCTGAAACGACCCATCACAAACCAGGTCAAAGTAGGACACTTGGTGCCCTCTTGAAGTTCCCTTGCCAGGGATGGGAATGCTGCACTAGTGTCAGTTCACATTCCTTTCAGAGACAAATCCTTGAGCCTCTTAACTCTTCCTCCAGGGGAGCAGGACCTATCACTGCTGTCTGCTTGTTTACACTGCTGGTGTTAACTGCTTCCTCTCAACTTGCCTCTGCATTCTGTCTCCTCTACAGTTCAAGTTAAAGCAAATGCTGAACAGACGGCCCTAGTCATAACATTCGGGCACTTACCTTCACTAGTGACTAATCCCTCCTGAAATCCTTTCCGTCTGGCACTTGGAATAACCCAAGCATCAGACAACTTAGAGAAGCCAGTCCTGATGACTGTTGGACAAATCACTGCAGTGCAAGACCCTGCCCTTGCATCTTAGCTACTAGGAGTTCACCCTTGTGATGTGCTGAGCATGTTTCTTTTCAGTGACCCCATTGCTATATGAGATCAGACCTTGAAGAAGCCACTGAAGCCTAATGGTGACCTCTTGAATTATTGATGTTGCCACTTAATGAGGTATGTGTGTGTGCGCGGGGGATCCTCCTTTGTTTATCAGAAGGTTTGGCATGAATACAGGAAAAGAGGAGCCTGAGAAAAGACAGCAAAAAAATGTAGGTCCTTGGAACAGGGTCACATACACTCCACAGAGCCCTGGCTCTGGCCTGGCTTGGTGTCTGTGTGCAATGGTCCCTCCATGCGAGAACTTGCTCAAGGAGCCCTTGTAGGCGAAGAAAGGCAGTAGAGGCCTTCAGTGCCAGTGCAGAGGAAGAGGCCTTCCATAGGGTTGACAGTGGCTTCTGTCTGAGTAACCTGGTGGCTTTTGAAGCAGACAGAAGTGCATCCATCCCATCGCAACACTTCTTGACCTGGCATTCACAGAGGGTGGTTGGAAGAGTGATTCAAAGTCTTTTAGCTACAAAGTGAGTCTGCTCATCTCTGACAAAAGGCACTGCTGGGGACTTGTGTCCCTAAAGAGGTCACCACAGGATACAAAACAGAGAATGAGCAGGTCTTCTGTGCAAGGCACACTTAACATGTTGCCATAGAAACCAGTTCCTTAATTCAGGCATACACAATTCCTCCAGCCCCCAGTGAATTCCAGTAATGGGTTTATTATATCACACTTCATTGGTGTCATCTGTCACGCAGACACTCACATAAATGAACCAGCCTTTGATTCAAAACTCCCTTCCAGTAGCCAGACTCAGTAGGGAAAGGGTCTTCTCTTGGGTTTGGTGGTTATAAGCAGGTCAGTGTGCTACCCTACTTTGCATGCTAATGTCTTCCTTCCATGCAAACCTCTTCTTCAGTGGAAAAGGACATTTGTTTTCATTTCCTGATACTCCAGTTTATTAAACACGTGCTCTTAATCTCTCAGATCCTTGCATGCACGTGCTGTCAGGATGCAGGTTGAAACATTTTGGTCTTGGTTTCCCCCATATGATGTTTAAACTGTAAGTCACACTCTTGTCTGATGCAATGTTGTTGTCGTTTCTCCTTTTGTTTGGACCAGAGTCTTGATTCACGTTCACTGATCTGAAGGCTTGTTTTAGGCTCCTTAAGTACGCAGCACAGTGGTTTTAGATCAGAAAAACAGATGGACAAGTAGGTAAGAAAGTTCTCCATTGATGCCTATAGATGCACTTACAGTAGATTAACAGATATTAAACGGTGGGGTTGGTTTGAGTTCATGATGTTGTGTTGAAGGTTGGTGTTCTGAAGATGAACATAGGACCTCTCTCATGAAGACAGGTAGGGAGAGATGGGCTTGTTCAGCCTGGAGAAGAGGAGGCTCCGGGGGGGGATATAGGATCTCTGATAGAGAGATTTTAGCTGCAAAAGTACTCTGTATCTCAACAGGAGTAAGGGATTTAGTAAGTGCTGGAGTAAAAGAAAACTGTAATGGGGACATGAGGAAGTTATCTCCTTGCATTTCTACAGGAGTTGTTCCCCAATGACACCTTCTGTCTCAGCTGTACCTTATCTGGATGGAATAGAGATATGTGACCCTGTCAGAGGTGAAAGAGAAGGGATAATCCACCAGGGATATACCTTAACTTAGTGTTATATTATGTTCTGTTGTGACATTTTCACATCAATCACCCAAATATCTTCTGCTTTCATTCCAGTCTCCTAAAAGTTACTTTTCTGCCAAATTTTCCATCCTGCTCCCAGGAAAAGCCCCTTTTAGTGGTCTCAGAGGACCACCAGCGTGTGCTGCCTCAGAGAGATGCATCTCAGTTTATGGTGGCATGTAAGCTACTGCAGTTCTACCACCTTCCCCTTTCACACCTACATTCTTACTTCTGGGAGCCAGTTCACCCGAAATCTTGATTCATGAAGTGTCCAACTTGGGGTTTAAACCGAAGTGTTCTTAGCAACCACCTCTTTTTTGATTCCTTTTGTGGCTTGCTGGAAGGAATTTGTGCCACTTCTCTAAATGAATAGGACAATGCCCAAGGAAAAAAATGAGTTGCATTGAGTGGACATTGCTCCAGCTCCCTCAGCAGAGAATTCTGGCACCTAGAGCATTATTGAACATTTCATTTAGAATCATAGAACAGTTAAGGTTGGAAAGGACTTTAGACCATCCAGTTCCACCCCCCCTGCCATGGGCAGGGACACCTCCCACTAAACCATGCCACCCAATGCTCTGTCCAACCCGGCCTTGAACACCCCCAGGGATGGAGCATTCACAACTTCCATGGGCAACCCATTCCAGTGCCTCACCACCCTTACAGTAAAGAATTTCTTC
>JASSUY010019904.1:0-12509 GCA_032466535.1 Forpus xanthops
GGCAGCTGAAGCCCTGCACAGCAGCAGCAGAGGGAAGCAAAATGTTAGCAAGATCCTTCAGAATAGGCCAGTACGGCAGTCAAAAAGGAAAACTTCATGGGTGTCCAGGCTGACTAATAGGGCATTGTTGTATCATTCATATATTCAGATTTGAGTTTAGCGAATGGCTGCAGGAAATATGGAAGTAGGTAAATGCCACCTGCACATTAATGAATGTAATATAAATACATTGTGTGGTCGTGATTTAAAAAGGCATTTTCCAAGCTTTCTCAAACAGCAGTGTTTGAGATAATGTTAGTAGGAAATCAGAGACATGTCTTAGGTTACAAGGTTTAAAAAACCCTTTGTAACCAGTGTGCTTAACTTTGCTCTATAAATTTAGTTATGGTTTTAATGAGTCACTCAGCCCTGTTAAGCCAATGGAGTTAGTAGCGGTTAACTGGGCAGAATTCAACATACATGATCTTTGCAATGATACAGCTGAGAAGTGATTAGCTTGGTGCTTCTCTTTACAGAGTGTGGGGGGAAAGTGAAAGGTCTGCATATCACTGGTATAATGTATGTGCATGTTTCAAGACAGTGCTATGGGAAAACAGAGCCTTGGAAAATAAGACCAAAAAACCAGGGAGAAAAAAAAAAAAAAACCTAAAATAATCAATTTTAGACAATTGGCATGTTGCTAATGAAGAAAAGGAGCAAAATATTAACTAAAGGGAAAAAACAGTCATAGAGGAATATTTGTACCATCCCTATGGGCTGTTGAGTATTTGAGTGGAAGCATATTTTTCACTGAATTTTGTTTAGAAAATAGAGATAGATTGATTGTGACTTCTTTCCACCCTTTGCACAGTAATACTCTGCATTTGCTTTTCAGCAATACTAACTATTCAATGCAGCATTTGTGTTTCCATGGCTGTTTTTCAGCACAGCACAGTGACGGCTGAAGGAAGACATGCTGTGGTTGCTGACAGTGCATAGCCAGAAGTTCTACTCCATTACTGGAAACTTCTAGGAGCTATGAGTATGAATTACAAAGAAGAAAACCAAGACAACAACTCCAAATGTGTAGGCCTTGTCAGTGTGCAGTTAGCTTTGATTCTAGGGAGCCTGGCGGAAGCGCTGGCAAATGCTGTGACTTGAAGCATAGCTGGCTTGGAGCTGGTTCAGACCCTGTGGATTCCCTGCTCTCTGGCAGAAAAAGAGGATGTGTGTGTATACCTCTGTTTTCTGTTGTAGGTGGAATGTAAAAGCGATTGTTCCCACCTGTGTAAATCCATATGGAACAGCACCATCAGACAGTGTCCTTCCTCCCTGTGATGTGAGAGTCATTTATTAAATGCAGTTCATTGCATGATGTCTGTGCAAGCTGGATGTTGGCTTATTTGTTCTTTCTGATTCTGAAATGCGGAGGCTGGTAACACTTCATATTTCCTCTTCATTCTTTCCCTCACTTCCGTCTCACGCACAGGGTGAGTGTTGCCTATAAAGTCTGCTACAAAGCCATGAAAAACTAGCAGTGGTATGCAGGCTGTCTTGGCTGTAATGTGCCATTGTTGCAGCTGTCTGTCATTGCAAAGAAGTGGGGGCAGAGACCATCAGGCCAGGCCAGTGCAATAGGATCTTCTCCCCAGGGCACTCAGTGTGGAGAACCAATGCCAAATACCTTCACTTCGTACAAGCTCTGCAGTACCTTGAAATCAGCTGAAATGGTAAAACCGAGATTGGAGCTATGAACTCTTGCTGTGCTTTGGTTCTGCTGTTGGTGGAGCATAAGCTTAACTGATAGCAGGATGTGCCACCTGAAAATGGAGTCTGCCAGAGGTTTTCTTAAAATCAAGAGAGGAACTAGTCTTAAGAGTTGTGGAGATCCTTACAGATCACTTGGCTGGCGTGGCTGGGTTTCAGCAGAGTCAAAATCAGAGTCAAAGTCAAATGAAGTCTTCAGAAAAAGTGCTGTTTTACGTGCTAAGTTTGTGTCTCTCTCAGATGTTGGACTTGCAGTTTCATGTCACAATAACCAGCAGAGAGCATGGTGATTATTAGTGCCACAGAGCTTCTGTGGGCAGCTGAAGCTGTGTGGTGTTGTCCTGTGATTTCTTTGGCACGCTGCCATGGTCAGTGTGAATATAGAGAGCAGTTCAGGCCAGGATGCTGGCTGCTGGTTTTGTTTGAGGCTGAGGAAGGCTGGTGCTCAACACCAGGTTTGCTGTGGACAGAGTGTACAAGTTTTGCACAAGCGGTTGTGTCTCTGCTTGTTGTGACGAGGGATTGGAGAATGCTTGTGAGACTGCGAAGGATTAATCTTCTATAGTTTCTCAACTTTTACTACCTATACAGCAAGAGCTCAGTAAACAGAATTGAACTGCAAAATATGATGTTTACAAAAAAAAAAAGTTTACAAATAATTGTTTGTGGCAACAGTAAAGCAACTTGGTTCATGATAAGGGCAGATGCCATAATTTACCTAAGGTGGCCTAAGATAGAAGTAACCTATATCAGATATTTTATATCAGCTCTATATACAGAAAAATAATTACACATTTATTTGAAAAGGTTCTCTATAAATATTTGTAAGAGCTTGAGAATGTTGTGTATTAGCATATTTTCTGATGCAGTGCTCTCGTTTGCTCTCCCTAACAAAAACATGGGCAATACAAATGTACTTGGTGACTGCTCTTCATGCATTTTTTTAAGCGATACTGTTCAAAACCAATAGATGCTGAACTGAATTCTGATAAGCTAAATATTATGAGATTTTTAACCTGCTGACACATCATTCACTGTGCGAGGTATTAGAAATATTAAAAGCCTGAAATTGAGAACTATTTGAAGAAGATCTGTTTGTGTGTGATTTTGCATACCTGCACAATCACGTACTTGTATGGAGCATTTTATATAATTGCGTGTGGAACTGAATCACAATTATTTCAGAAATCTCTGTCTGTGGATAATAGTATATTGAGATACATGTTTTAACATGATAGTTTCTAGTTGGCTCATTATCCTGAGGAACTGCCTCCCCAGAGCTGCCTGTTAAGGCGGCATCCTTCTGAGGTTCTAAAGCCTTGAAGGAAAAAAGCTAAAAGAAATCTGCAGCCTAGTCTGGCTGGATTAATTTAAGCCATCTTGCGTCACCAGCACGGCCGATGAAATGGAGCCTTTCACAGCCTGGGACACCAGCGGGACATCCTGTTTCGGTTTAGAAATCACCCCCTTGGTTCCCCACCTCCTCACCAATAAGACAAAGGAGCCTGAGGAATAATCTCTGGCCGAAGAGGCTGCTCAGGCACTGATTGTCACCCTGGCACCCAGCCAAGCCCAGCATGCTGCAGAATGGGCCCAGGAGGGGAGTGACTGGAAAGCAGTCAAAGAACACCGAAAAGGGAAGTCATTAAACTACCACCACCACCAAAACTCTCATTTGTTCAGTTTTCCTTTCTTCTTGTTCTCTCCCCTCTTTTTCTTTTCTTTCTTTTTTTTTTTTTTTTTTTACTTTTTTTGAAGAATGAATTCAATAAAAAACTTTCCCCCAGGCTATACTGAAAGTCCAAATCCACTTATTTCTATTGCCTCAGTGCTGCTGCTGTTGCTCTTTTGTTTTGGTTGCAGTTTTTATAAACTTCTGCATGACTTGACTTTCTGAGTTGAAAAATAATAAATAACTAGGCCACTAGGCCATGAGTTTCTTGCAGAATGAAAAGAAAGGTTTCGTAAGCATGAGCGTTGTAAATGCCTTTGTGATGATACCCTTACAGTTGCAGAATAGTTTATTTGTTCTTTTGGAATATATGGGGAGAGTGACATTTTTTACTATTTAGGGGGCTGGACTTCTGATGGTGGAACTGATATCAGTACTCAGAAGAGCATAAAATTATTCTGATTTATGCTAAAGTCTGTTCTTCAATTATTATTAATATTTTAATTCAGGAGAATGTAAATATTTTTGAGAAAGTAATGTTGAGCTGTAAATATCTAGAATGCATGTACATGGAGAAATTGGATGGAATACTATTATAAGTAACATTTTACCTCAAAAGATTAAGAAAGGTTTAGAAGATGTTAAAACCTGCAGTCAATGGAGGTCTGTCTTTTCAGAAAAAAAAATGACAAAAAAACCCAGTGGTTTGTGTGATGCAAAAAAATAATAAAAAAAAAATAACATTCAGTCTGCTTAGCAAAATAAGTGGCTTGTATATATGTATTATAACAATAACCAGACCACATGATAGTAATGGCTTGACAGTGGGGGCCTAATGAGCAAAACTAATGAAGCAAGTAATGAATGCTTTGGCAGATGATGTAGAAAGATGTTAGATAATGTTTACTTTTAATTTTCCTAAATACTGTTTTTAATTAGCATCAGGATGCTTCCTCCATAGCCATTTGGAGTGCAGCTTTGGGATCGCTCCTTTGATACAACACAGCACTTGGGGTGGCTGTTCACTTGTCAGCACTTGACATCGTAGAGGAAAAACGCAACTTGAGACATTTCCTAACATATGGCCCAAAAGGAAAAGCTTTTGGGGAAGGGAAGAAACTGGGGGTGTGACTGATCAAAAGTATTGTAATGGATCTAAAAATATCCTCTGAGAGTAGACTGGCACAGTCGCATTGTTTATGACAATCTGGTAAGTCTTCTGAACAGATGAGGAACACCCATTTGGTGCAGCAAAACCTTGGGCTTTCTGAAAGCTGTTGGGTTTTGTATGCAGTGCCTGAAGGGTGGGGGAGGGGAGGAGGAGAGCGGAAGGGGTTTCTGCAAGAAGGGAATAATATAGTGAACAACTGTAGGTGTGTACCTTAAGTGCCTCTTATGATCATAGGTTTTTGTGATTCACGCTTCACTGTAGATGAAATTTATTTTAGGAAGTAGAACTTTGCAGTGTAAATCTGAACTTGCCTCTGTGGAAAATCCTTGTGTTTAATACGTTTGCTTACTGGGTCCAGAAACCTTTTAGCTTAAGCTAACAGGCAGTGCCCTTGAGATATTTCTCAGAACTGCTTCACATCAACTATTCTAGGCTTCTTGTTCCCTTCTTCTCACTTACAGTTCTTCAAATAGTGATGTAGTAATAAACACTCTCCTGATGAAAATGCATCTTATGCAAATTTATTAGCTAAGTGTGTATGATGTACATGCACATGTATTTGTGTAAAGGTGTTACGGACACATAGCTTTCTACTCACACCCTTTACCCATCCCTCTCTCATTGACTTAAATTTATCCGCCTTCTGGGGGGGCTATAAACCTGTGGCTGTTTGGCAATGGGTGAGGTTACCATGAGTGACCGCAACTGCAGCTTTAAAGAGCCCTCTTGGATACCTTCACGTGAAATTTTAACTCCTGCTTCCTGTAGCCATTTGTGTAGTTTTAATTGTTTCTGAATGTTGTAACATGCTTGTAGGATGCACAGAATATTGGGGAATGAGTGGGACATGGTTTTCTCCTAGGTGTCATTAGGCTAAGCAAATAGACCTCTAATGCCTGCACTTTATTCTGAACAGACCAACAGGCCTTATTTGGGGCCTCCTTTTTCTTGCAACAATGAACAATGACATATCTATCTGGTGGGCATGTACAGATGAGAATCTCTTAGTTCAGTGTCCTTGATGCCGAAATAAATCAAGCCTGGTAAGAGAACTGCAATTCCCTTTCTTCAAAAATGTCAACCAGATTCATAATGAAACTTTTCTGAGAGAAATGAAAGAAAGAAGGCTAAAAGGCTGAGGACTTGTTTGCGATATATAGACACGTGTTCAGTGTGCTAACCACAGACAAGCTGCATAGAGTCAGACTCTCCTGTTAAAGCTGTTCCACAAGCTTCTACCCAAAAATCTGTCTGGACTGGGAAAGTCTTCAGCAGGAAAGTTTTTAAAAACCAAGGCATGTCCAAAAAATATTTCCATTTTTGAGGCCTAATATTTTTCCATATGAAACAACATTGCTTGGTTTGTTCTGTTCTGTCATACTTTTCCAAAGCACTCTTTGCTAGCCCTTAACCATCAGAAGGACCCGAAAACATCCTAATTCTAACATCAGCAGTCCAAATGCTCTTGTCAAGCAGTTTAAAAAGACTGAAGCAAGAGATTAAACATTAGCTGGAACAACATGAAATAAATTAAAGGGGCAGTGATAGAAATAGGAAAGAGGGGGGAACAGCTGCCTAGCTTTTCCTTCTGGTAGGAAACAGAAGACTTCTGAATGCATGTTTGCTCTTCTTTCTGCAGCTGCTTTTTCCTTGGCTTGCCATGTTTCCTCACTCTTTAACCTTGCTCAGGCTGCCGTACTGTGAGTCAAAAAAATTTTCCCTCTGTCTCCACTGCTGTCCAGAGCCATCTGTCCACTCATTTTAGGCCTTTTCATTCTGCTCTTTCCTTCTTTGAGTCAGCACTGAAAAGATCAATGAAAGTAGGGGTTGCCAGATGGAAGGAGGGACAGGGGGAGGAAGACAGGCTACCTTGGTTGTGGCATCCCTGTTGGCTTTTCAGAAGGCAGAGGTAAGGTTAGGCAATATGAATAAGGAAAATATACATAATACCCTCTGTTGTGCCTTTAAAACCAATTCCTTCCAGTGTATCTGATGAAGGACTCCTGGGCTTTTTTGTTGGGATTTTTTTTTTTTTTTGTATCTATCATATCTGTTTTCAAAAGAAAATGTTAGGGGAGAAAGCTCAGCCCAGGTTTCTGGAGCCAAATGAACCCAAAAGTCTAGACAGCAAGTTGCCCAGAATGCTTCAGGACATAGTTTACACATCCAGCAAAGTGTTGACTGAATGAATGAGTGACTACGGGGACTCTTCAGGAGCAGTACCTCTGCTTATACTATGTAAAACCAAGGCTTTTGTCTTCCAAATGCATTTCAGCAACCCTAAGTCTCCTTCCTGCGAGATTGACTGCTGCTATTCTGCCTGGACAATGACAAGTGCCAGCAATAGCCAATAGCCTCCTTAAGCGAAAGTTCTCATCACTAAGAGTTAGATGTGCTTCTCTGCAGTTTGCTTTGGCTTGGTTTCCCTTCATGTCCTGTGTGGGAGAAAACTTCACTTTCCCTCCTCTTTTTGCTAGAAGTTCCCACTTCAGTGCTAAATTTTCTCTGCTTCTCTTTGTTCTTCCAAGAAATTGGAGCTAGATGATCTTAAGGTCCTTTCCAACCCTAACTATTCTATGATTCTATGAAAAGCAATTTCTAGCATCATTATTTGTTGTGGATGATTTTAGCTGTCAATCTTTTCTGTTGAAAAGAGTTGCCTTAATCTTTTAAACTGACAAAGCAATGCAGCATAGAGAAGCCCCGCTCCAGAAGAAATTGTTGCAGATAGTAGAAAGAAAAACCTTCCTAGTTTTGTGCAGTGGTTTTGGTCTGCAGCTATCAATAGAGAAATACAGGTGAAAAGTGAAAATGTTCTGTCAAGGCCTCATGCCAGGCTGATGGCGAAGCATTGACAGTACCACAAGAGCTTTTTGAGTACCAGACCAGCTCTGTCCCCATCAGTTCCTGCTGTTTCAAAGTGTCTTACAACTGATCTCTTATCTAAGGACCTCTGAACTCAGGGGATGAGTAAAGTGAGACTGGATTTAACTCTAAAACTCATTTTGTTGCATGAAACAGTGGGCTTCACCAGGAGATGTCTCAGACCAGAATAGTACACTAGTACATGACTTAAAGAGCTATTGTGTGCTAGACTGAGATGCCTAAGTAAATATTTTGCTATTGTTCAAGTAACATTTTCATGTGTGTGCCTAGGTATTTCCAGAAGTCTTGGAAAGTCATGCCTCTGTGTTTGAAAATCTGTTCCTCATTAACTGATTTTGACTCAGGTCTGTGACTGCCTTACACAGATAGCTGTTATCTTGTCTTGGATCTAGTCATCCCTAAAGGTCATAACCAGAAAGTTATTGATGGCTGAATTGTACTTACTACTCCCTGTTACTGACAGTGCCTTTATTTGGTTTAGGTATATTTTACTGACACAATGTAATTACTTTGATTTGTACTTATCTTTCTGTGTCCATGAATTACTGTTTATTAGTTATCAAGAGGACAAATGCCAGTATTGACTACAAAGAGCCATGACTAACTCTAACCCAGACCCATAATCATCTGTAACTTCACTTCTTTATTTACTGAGTGTCCAGAGGGTTGCTGGGTATGCTCACAATAACAGGCTTTGTCTAGTCATTATCAGATGGACCAAAAAGAAAAAAAACCAAAAACATTTCCCTTTCCAAGAGAATGAATGAGCTATTAAGTTTATAATGCAACTTCTAATGCAAGTATTTTTAAGAAAAACATAGAGCATTTTGCTGAGCAGCCTTATACAGACAATGCTTGACAGACAGCACCTTAGGCATCAGGCTGGGTCACTAGGTGTTTCTTAGGGGCATGCATGACACTGGCACCCTGGGGCCAGCTGGAGGGAGGAATGCCCAGGAAAGGGTGAATGCTGGAGTGGAAGTTACAGAACACACTGCTTCTGCATGGAATCTGGGGAGAAGCCGTAGTGACGTTCCCATGCGGTCTAGCCAGACAGCAGCTTGGCATCATGGGCGTCAAGAGGCATGGCATAGTGAGCTGCAGTATTGAATCCAAACTTCAGGAGAAGGCAGGCTGAGGTGACCGAAACTGGCTGTGAGGGGTGCTTAGGAGCCCCAAGTGGTGGTGAAACAGGAGGCTGTCTTTGCGGAGGAGGCAAAAGGCCTGCCTTTTTCACAACATAACTTGAAGGAAGTCTCTCTGCTGCTGTTGCTTTACTTTAAAGCACAGACAACTGAGCCAAAATTAGGCCTCAGCAGCAGAAAGGAGCTTTATTCTCAGCAGTTTCTAACTCTGGAAAATATTTGGCACTGTTCAGGATACTTCTCGGCTCACCTCCATAACAAACTCATTTGCTTTTAGATGGGAAGAGACATATGGGAACATTTGTCTAGTTCCAGTGTACACTGGCTTTGAACTAGTAGACCCCTTCCAAATCTCTTGAGCAATTTGTCAGATAATCCATCAGCTATTGCTGTGAGCTACCTCTAGCATTAGCCTAGCTACAGAGGAGTAAAAACTAAAGGAGACCAAATAAATGTTCTTCACAGCTTTTCAGTACTTCATTGGCATCAGATGCTTGATAGTAACAGTGATATTTCAAAAAAACAAACATGGGTCAGGTACACATTTGACAGATCTCTTTAACCAGCCAAATTGATTCCAAGACAGAATTTCTTCCAGCTTTGACCTTTTGTATTTGGTTTTCTGCCCAGGCATCTGAATGCAGCAGACCTTTCCAGTCGTTATAGATGTGCTCAGGACCTTCCCAGACACGGGTGCTCTCTGCATTGCAGGATGCCTGTGTGCTTCCCAATGAAGGAGCACAGTTGTTTGAAAACTTGAATGTGAAGCGTGACTTCACTATCAAATGCAGCCACTTGCAATGAGAAGCTGGAGACTGTCTGTGATTTATTAGCAAAGGAGCAGCTGAGAATAAGATTTGCTAACAAAACCATGCCTGCCACAGCATGACCAAGGAGATGTGCATAGCACTGAAAGTGGCTGATTCTGTAGTTCAATGGTAGATAGGGTGATAATAACATAAATATTTCCTCCCTCCTAGTAACTTCCCCTTCAGCTCTACCAGTGGAATGGAGCATCTGCCCTGGATTTGAAATCAAGAAATATTTTGGTTAAGGTTTTATTTCAAGCCCCTTCCCTGACCTAGCTCACAGTACTGAGGCTGGAGTTATGTGCAAATGCATCACCTAGAGGTTGCTGCTAGGGCAGGAGGAAGCACAAGTCACAGCAGCAACTGTGAGCACCCTTGCATGGCTGCTGCAAAGCTCATGTACCCATAATGGGCCTGTGATATATCCCAAGCTATACTGTTCATTATGGGCTTGCAAGCAACAGGAACCAATGTGCAAGTCAGCTGAGCAATGAATGCTGCATCTGTGCTGATGAACCAGGTCAAGAAACAGTGAACATTCAGGAATATCCCTTTAGTTTTCTGCACAAACCCATCTCAGCTGGTTATGTGCTGCTGCAGGATCACGCTTCCTGGTCTACTTTATGAGGAAGTGGACGGGCTTACCACTAACACAATCCATTCTATTTAATTCAGCTATGTAACACACTTTGCATGTGTGTGCTTTGTGATATTAAGAGCTGTTTGGTTTGGACTGGAATGCGTGTTGTATGCATTATTTACTTTGGTTTATTGCAGACATGTATAGTGGCTAGAAGAATGAGAGACTATGGCACAGCACGCACAGAGCAGGGTATTGAAATAACTCTCAAAATAACACTTTAGCTTTGATGCTGCCAATATGAAACTTAACTCCAACTCATTTCCGAAAGTACAGTGCAGTGCATGACCTTGTTTATGGAAGCCATACAATATGCTTCCTTTAAGTATTGTGGGCTGCAAAGGTTATTTAATCATGATTTACTGATTTACAAACATTCTGTATGGCTTTAATTGAAGAAGATAGGGATGACTTATAGGTGTACTTTCGCTTGTCCTGTGTGTCAGTTTCATGTGTTGGCATATCAGCAACCTTTCAGAGCCTTTACATAATGGTGGACACTTGTGACAATTTAGGGACTACTCCTTCCCAGTTTAAACATATGAAAAGTTGAACTGTTTCTTTGAGTGAGCAACATTTTGCCTGTAAAGCGAGCCTCTTCCTTTCAATGAAGTGTGAAATGAGAAAATCATGGTATTTAATACAAAAAATTTTGGTTTATGTGTGTTGTCTAATTTAAGTTCGAGGCTGAACTTTACTTTAACCAAAGAGTCTGAAGTGTATATGATGGCCTAAGGAACAGTAGCAGGTCAGTGATATACAGTTTGCTGGCAAGTATGTAAAAATAATAATTGACCAAACATTCTATTTCATGAGTAATAAGCAGGTGTAATAGTGTTAAAATCCACTGTGTAAAGCTAGAATGAAACAACATATTTCCAGCAAATAATTACACCTGTGGTGCTTTTTAAGAGTTCTGGATTCACGGTTTAGTGAAACCACTCTATGAGTCAAATGAAGGGAAGGCGGAGGAGTCTTCTGGCCTCTGGGCAGAGAATGACTGCTGATAATCTGCCCTGTCTGTTTGAAGAAAAGTTATGCATAACCATTGCAAACACTGTCTTCATCTGCCTTTTTTCACGAGGTGACTTGATGGAAATCTCACTGCTTGCTGCTCCTTTACTTTCAAGCACAGAGATCTGAGCAAAAATTAGGTCTCAAGGCAGACCTTAAACAGTGAAGGCTGAGGCAAAGCAGAAGGAGGACAACCACCATCTCTAGCTTGAGTATGTGAGCAAAGACATGACTACCAGAAGAAGTTGACCCTGTCAGTCACCACACCTCAGCCTGGAGTCCAGCAGCATAGCTCCAAGACAGCAGGCAGCTGTCACTGCTCTCTCTGTGGCCATCCCATACACTGCAGCTGAGCCCTGAGCTGCAGGGAAAGTGTCTGTATGGCCAAGCTGCAAAGCAGAAACACTTAAACCCTCAGGGGTAATTTCCTACCTATTTATGGGGAAATGCAGCAATCAACTCAAATTGCCTAACATCTCTGTTGCCTGGGATGAACTGCTTGAACTTCAATGAGAATGGGAGGCCTGTTCTCAGACGCAATCTTGGGAAAGATGCTATTCACCCAGAGAAGCTGTGAGGAGGCTATGTGAATCCTGAGCAACAGACCAGCTGAAGGCAGAAGCTTTCATGCCAGTGTTAAGTGAGAAATGATGAGCTCTGCAGAGTGCTTCACTTTCCCATCGACCACATGATGATTTCGCTTAGTCAGGGCTCTCTTTTTGGGAATGGTACAATGCCAGAAACAGTGCTACTGCTAAAGAAAATAAACCTAATAAAACACAGGATGTCTGAGCAGATCAGAATTCAGGTCCATCTATTCCAGACTCCTCTTTCTCACATTGATGAGACTGTTCAAAGACAGTGACGGAAAATACAACAAGCAGATGTGGACTGAGCTGCCCTGTTCTTTCCCTGCCACTGTCTCATTTCTCTGCCTCATTAGGTCTCATTTTGGCCTGTAATAAATATTGGCTTTAAGCCTGAAGTGTGACTTTTAATATATCTTCCAAAGTATTTTACTATTATTCTAACTTTGGCTGTTAGTATTTCTTTAGAAGAGTATAATCTGTTAAATGCTGAATTAGATTCTTCTAGATGATTTCAATCCAAAGTTCACAGTAATCATCCTAGAAGCAATTTCTTTTTATTTTTTTTTGAACTTTCTGGCAAAATCCCATTGGTGGCTTTGACATAGGAGCAAGAGCTAGTATTCATGAAAACCTTCCTACTGCCCTCGCCAAATTACTTTGGAATCCTATTCTGGACTGCAAATAATATCAAAATGTAACAGCAAAGCTGAGGGAACACAAGTCTCCCTAATTCCGTCATGCAGACAGACTTCCCTTCGCTTCCTTTCCCTTCCTTTCCCTTCCTTTCCCTTCCTTTCCCTTCCTTTCCCTTCCTTTCCCTTCCTTTCCCTTCCTTT
>JASSUY010019907.1:0-26272 GCA_032466535.1 Forpus xanthops
CTGAAAATCCATAACACAGTGCTACACCAGCTACTGCTTAAAGAAAAATGACTGCTGCTGCTAAACCCATGACACTCTAGTTGCACCATTAGGATAAAGTTAAAAAGTATGAATATCCTTGTTGCCATGAAAATCTAAACATTGTTTGAATATACTTATCCATTTTTATAGCTGACAACTTAAAGTATTTAAATATGGACTTCCCTGTCTGGTTTGTATGGATAAAATATTGCAATAATGGAAAGTAGCAATACAATCACTACAGACATGAAAACAACCTGAGTTTTACAAGGTATTTCACACACAAAATGAAGGAACACTTTAAAAAGCTTATGGATGATGGCTTTAGAGGCCTAATTTACTCAAAAAATGCTATGGGACAATTACACAAGAGAGAAACTAGTTTTGTTCTGACAGTTTAAATTCTGAAGTTTTCAGTTTCTGAACGGCAATTGTTGGCTAGTCTGTCCCAAAGATTTCCTTGTCATTAAGAGTTTTCCTCTTGCCTTCAAGAGGGTAGAAAAAAAAATCTCATCAATCTCATCATATTAAAGGGTTTCGCTGGATACTCATCATGTATGGTCAATGGGGTTTGACGAGTGCCGGGTTTTGTTAGCACACTCTATCTATTAACCTTACCACCAAAGTTGAACCTGTGAGAGACCGCTTTCCCTGATGGCATTACTGACAGGGTCTTTGTCAAATCCGGAAGCAGAAACAGAAAATGCTACAGAACTACCTTTCCTTTTGGAGTTTTTGACCAAAAAAAAAAAAATCTTTTTGCAACTTTTACCAACAAGTTCTACAGATTCAAGATCAAGACAATTTAAAACTATCTTTCTGCCAAAATGTAATTCATGGTTCCATTTTATGTCAGGAATCTGATGTGACTCCAGACTGGATTTAGACATGGATACAATTTTCCTTAACAGTTTAAGGCGTAGAAATATCGACAGATTTGTGCAATCATGGGAATCTCTTTTTCATGCAAATAGTCCGAAAAATATTTGTACCTTAAATTGATAGCGTCCTGATACATCTGGTTTCAAGGGTTGGAACTTTCATTCACTAGTCACTGAAACAATGTTAGGTAATGCTTTTATCAGTTTTGTTTTGGCACTTGGTAAGAAATAATGGAAGTTCTAATTACAGTAGACAGCTTTAAATCCTGATCTGATTTAGTTTAACTTAAATATAAAAACAAACAGAGGCTAAATAGCAATGATGAGTATGTATTTCAAAAAGACAGGCCTGGAAAACTTTATGAAAATTATTCCTTAATATTTAAGAGAAAGAAAAGTTAGATGTGAGGTCTCAGCAGTGAGAACAGGAATTAAACTGAAAAAAAAATAAATGTGACACAAAATATCACAAAGAGCAAAGTATTTTGTGTCATCCAGAAGTGATGCCATTGACATTGCTGCAAATAAATGAAGATAAACTAAGTAAATTAAGGAATATATGTCGCTTTACTGTTAGATTACTGCAGAAATATTCAGGCAGAATTCAACACATCCAATGCAGATGTTCAGATCATAGAATCATAGAATCATCTCCATCTCATGTTGCAAATATAGCTAAACTATGCACTTGCAAGTTCTTGTAGGACTTATGATAATATATTGACTTGGGTACCTTAATTCATTGGGTAGTACAGCAGTTTAGTAAATTAAAAGAGCATAACTTCACAGAATCATAAAATTGTTTAGCTTGGAAAAGACTTTTAAGATCATCAAGTCCAACAATTAAGCTAACATTAACAAGTCCACCACTAAACTGTGTCCCTAATTGCCCTTCTAAGTACCTCCAGTCTAAACCTCCCTAGGTGCAATTTGAGGCCAATGCCTCTTTTCTTATCACTTGTTACTCAGAAGAGGCCAGCCACCTCCTTGCTCCATCCTTCTTTCAGGTAATTGTAGAGAGCAATTAACATCCTCAAATCCTCCTTTTCTCCAGAGTAAAGAACTCCAGTTCCCCCAGCAATCCCTCATAAGACTTTTTCTCCAGATCCTTCACCAGCTTCATTGCCCTTCTTTGAACATTGTCCGGCACTTCAATGTCTCTCTTGTAGTGAGGGGCCCAGAACTGAGGTTTCAATGTGCGGCCTCACCAGTGCTGAGTACAGAGGGACAATCACTTTCCTAGTCCTGATGGCCAGACTATTTCTGATACATATCAAGATGCCATTGGCCTTCTTGGCCACCTGGGCACACTGCTGGATCGTATTCAGCTGTCAATAAGTACCCCTAGGTCCTTTTCCACTGGCAGCTTTCCAGCTGCAGTGTAGCATGGGTTGTTGTGACCCAAGTGCGGGACCTGGCACTTTGCCTTGCTATACCTCATAAAAGTGGCCTTGCCCACTGTATAGATCCCTCTGTAGAGCCTTCCTATCCTCCTGCATATCAACATTCCACTCAGCTTGGTGTCATCTGCAACCTCACTGAGTTTTGTTCAATAATATCTTAATGAATACTGAATACACAGTTCATGGTGCAGATGAAGAGAACCTAAAATCTCTTTCCTAAAAGATACTAAAAGAATGTGCTCATCACTAAACAAGAGAAACAGCTTTCTTCTTGCGTATTTTCCTGATGGCCCTGTTTTGCTCTGGACAGAGCTGTTAGACTGTGTTTTCTGAAAGTAGGGGAAAAGGTCTTACACAGCTGGTGCTTTGACCCCTAAGTAACTGTGTGAAAGTCTGAGCACAAGTAATTTCTCTGCCCATATGTTTAATACATAACAAGGGGCACTTCATTCTTATCTCCTAGTATGGAAGATTTCAAGCTGTGAGACCTAGTTGCAAGTAAGTTTCTATCCCTGTTGTGAAAAGATGCTTCTATGTATGTCAGAGAGACAAGATTTCAAACATGCTTCATCCCTAAATATTGCTATTAAATGTATTGAGGTTTTCTTTCTCCTACTTTAAATACAGGCATCTCTCAGCCCCTGAGTTCAATGCAGGCAAGTGCCTAACTCAGAACTATGAATGCCATTCTCCATCTGCGCACTGCACTTCGGGCACTGTTATGCTTAGCTATGCGTTGTCTATATCCCTTTGGAAAGTGCTTAAAAAAGCCCCAAATTCCCAAAACACTCCATCACTTTATGCCTGTTGCTCTGTGACAAGCTGCTTTTCTTATCTTTGCACTTGTCTTTCAGACAGCTGAGAATGGAAATAGCCCATTTGATCTTACTGCACCTTAGTCCTCTCATATTGTTCTTTCCAGAGAGCAATTGAGCCTTTTCCAGAAGTAGAACTACCAGGAGCACCCCAGTCTGAGTGATCTCTTTCTCAATTCCTTTGAAACTGTCAACAATATTCCTGGCTTTTAGAGGACATTAAGGATTTGATCCCTTTATTTTAAGCATGCTTAAGTGGTTCTGTGAGGGAATGTCCAAGCCATCAGCTAGTTTTGAACATATAGGTTTTGTCCTATAGTTGTAAGTTTAACTGAAAAGGTGTATTATGGCACTCCTGTGAGAAAAATATATGAGAGGAAATAAATTCACTTTATACAGTTGGTGTAAAGTTGATAAGGACTTTATATAGTAAGAAAATGTGGTTTGGTTTTGGTTTTTGTTTTTTTTTTTTTTTTTTTTGGTTGGTTGGTTGGTTTTGGTTTATTTCTTTGTTTCTTGCTTTGCTGTTATACTACCAGCCATAATGTTATTGCATCATCCATTTGTGTTCCTTCATTTTGTAGAGCATCATAAAGGAACGTATTTACTAGCAGGTGTAAGTTTGACACTTTTTAAAATCAAGAAAAAAACAACTCATCTAATTTGGTATCTCTGGAAAGAGAGGGTAACCCGTTCACAGATCACACTTGCAAGTATAGATTTGTACACATGCAGGTATGGGTTGTTTACTGTAGGTTTTGCTTCTTTTTTTTTTTTTTTCTATTTGAATTCTATGTATTTTAAACAGATTTACAGATGTGAAGTTGAAATAAAGTGGAGCTAAATGCTGCATTAAAGAGTACCTCTAGTGCTGAATTGATCCAAATAAATCTACAGTTACATTCTCCTGTACTTTGGGAGGCACTTTTTTTTGTCTGTCTTTAATCTTCGAGCTTTTGTGGAAAGAAATGTCACTTTTGCTTCTTGTAAGTTTACATGAACTGAACTCTGCAGAGCAAGATAAATGATGCATAAAGTCTATCATGCTGTTTAAATAATTTTGTGGATATTTGCAAGAAGCGAGCTGAGATGCAGACTTAATAGTTTGATCAGTTAAAGGATAGATTCCCAACAACCAAATCAGGCTGATTCCCAGCAGTCACCAGTCTGTGAATGCACTGTGATTTTGCATTATCAGTAGTAAATTGATTTAATGACATCCCCTGAGCCTTAATCTCTTTCCTAATTGCTTGTGATGTATTTTTCAGGAAAGAGGGCAGCTTTAGAAAGAAAGATATGAGTTGCTCTGTTAAACTATCTGTTTTCTCAGCTAGTGGCATAGGCTGAGAATCCAGGGATACTGGACTTTTTTTTTTTTTGTAATTTCCAAACAGATTTAATAACTGGTAATTACATAACAAAACAAACAAAAAGACTTCTGTACCTTGCTTTTTGTCATGTGTCTGTCTGAAAACAAAATAGGGGCATATTCTTTCGAGAGAAAGGGTGAGGCTGAGAAGGAATGTATTCTACTTGCATACAGTAAAACTCGTTTCACTGGAAGATCTCATGGAGAAAAACATCTAATTTGTGGTGTACATCTACATTTGAACTAGTCACCTGAGTCCTCTATAACAGTGTGTGCTTGTGTGTGTGTGTATGTGTGTGGAAAAATGATTCATCTTATCCTAATGGAAGCAGTCAAATTATGTGAAATAAATTGCTCTTTAAGAGTATTTACTCTTTAGCTATGAAAACAACTTCATGAGATTAGCTCACTGATGACATGTACAGCTAGGTTAGTGGTATCATTCTTTGAGTCTTTCGTCTCTACTGGTAAAATAAGCAAAGCCAGGGAATGTTCCTGGGCATTGGAATTCAATCATCTATAATATTCAATTATTTAAACAACCCATGGTGTGGTTTTGGTCTATTCCACTTAGGAATCCACCAAACAATTCCTTGGCATGGTTTTGGGGCACCCAACAAGCCAGTAGCCATTCCTATCAGGCAATGTGAATATAGGCATCAGTCTTTGAAGGTAAAAGAACTCAAAAATACAGCACAGCCTGTATTTTTATGACAGCTGGCCTCAGTGCCATAAACCTGCTCAAATGGTGCTTAATTTTCTACTATAGATTTGTCCTGAATATCTAAGTTTAAGAGCAATGGTAGAGGATAGAAAACATTCATAAAATATGTCATAAATTTTCATCAGTGTGTTTGCTACAGCATCTTAGCTTATCTATTAAGGGCAAATCTGTACACAAATGAAACCAGGATAAGAAGTCTTTCCACCTTATACAGTATGAATCACAACAAAACATGTTCTTGCAGAATATGATACATTGTTAAAACATAATGTGGCTTAAGTGTCTGTGACTGCTTTAATTCATTCAGTACAGTTTATACCTGAGGGTCCTGAAAATTATGAGAACAACAATGCACTTTTTTGATGCAGTCAATTTGCTATATTCTATTTGCCTTTTTTTCATGTCTAAGTATTAAAGCAGAAAAGTTCATGAGCTTCATGGGATATATTTAAATTAAACAGCTACTGTACAGTAATTCCTCTCTTATGAAAATACATTTGTCTTTGTAGAGTTTAGTGACAGTTTATCATTTCTGCTGCAGCAAAACAGTATTTTAAGTTAGAGGTAGGTTTTTCCAATGTAACTAGGAATTTCATATGTGATATGGAATTATCTACTTGGAATCTAGGCACGCATGTAAACCTTTCATAGATACCAGTACTGAGTAACTGCACGGGTTTCTTCTCTATTCTCAGTTTTTATTTGTGAACTATTACCAGCTATGTGAATACAGCACTGAATATCTTTTGAAAAATAGAAAGTCTAAGAGTTGATCCAAATTCTGGGGTGAATTATTTCATGACAATGACATCTGCAAACTGCATACTTAATGTGAAACATATATAAAATAAGTAACTTATTCCTTTTAAATATATTAAATTCTTTATATGGAAGAGATACTATGCTCTCTGACTCATACAAAAAAATACAAAGTCAATGGAAATGAGAACGGGCTGTTTGCAATTTTCTGCAATCATGAGAAACTGCTGAGCCAGTTGGTAATTTCAACACACTTGCTTATTTCTCAATTAATGCTGCTGTAAAATAAATAATAAACAAGCATTGCTCTGCCTGTTGCTTAATTAGCCATAACAAAGCTTTCTGAAGTGTGGTACCTCAGCAATTGTAGGTATCATGGTTGTAGGCAGGATTCTGCCAACAATAACTGAACCTTGCCAAGACTGCTCCTCATCAAGGCGAGGCTTCTCCAAGTTATAAGAACCATTTCCTGCAGATGGGTTGGAATTTTGCCTGCAACACAATTTTTAAAGTTATTTATTTATCATATTCTGGATATCTTCTAGTAACAATACTGTCTTGAGGCTGTTTCTGAAAAAACTCAAGATAATTTGATATAGGTTCCATGCAATAAAAGTTTTACTTCAGGACCTCACATTTCAGTATATAGCTACAGTTAGTTATACTATAACTGCACAGTATAAACCAGATCCCATTGATTTTCCACAAACACCTGAGATGAAGGAAAAGTTTTCCATTACATCCTTCATGGACTCACTACTGAACAATGATTCAGATTATTCAAGTGAAAGAGTCAGGTGCAGAAATATTGATGCTCTTTGGTCAGTGTTCAGATGAGAACAGGTGGGCAGAGAGCAAATGGGGTATGGTGGAATGAAAATGAAGGGGTGAACATAGCCTTTCCTTCTTTACTGACTGGTTAAAGCATCTGAGCTAGTGCTGACAAGGAAGAAGTACAATGCTGATGTAAGCCTGCAGTAAATCAGTAGCATTTGAGAGCAAATGGGAAACAGGAAGGAAATTGTGCCACAGCATCTTAGAAATGCTCTACCTCCCAAGACTTTTCTTGATTAAGTACTACTGAAGATGACATTCTTTGCTCTGGAGATGAGCTAAGTTAAAACCTGGCTTTTGCTGAGTGCCTGCAAGCCCCAGGTAGGCAGAAAGTGCAGGAAGACCCAACAAAATGTGCATTTTTGCCAATGGTTTTCATGAAGGCTTTTTTTGCAAGGAGAGTTCTGAAACTGTGGTTCTCTGTGTAACTTACATCTAGTAAATTTGTACAAATAACCTTCCTGCTTGGACTCTCAAGGTCCTCCTTGGCACTAAGTATTTCCTTTGACAGTCATGCTATTCTAAACACATATCTGCCTTGCAACAAAAGCAACACAAACTAATACAAACTTGGCTCAGAAATGCTCCCTGTTTTCTTAGATTAAACTCCATTCTCCAGCTGCATTTATTTTAAGGTCTGATCAACTTTATACTTGGCTCTCATGATTCCTAAGAGTAATGAAAACTTGTGGAGAGCACTAAGTTTGTGCAGCAATAGAAAAGAACAGAAATCCTCTTGACTAAGGGGTTCAGTTACTGTGGCACGCAGAGTGACACCTTTGAGGATATTTAAATGAAAATTTCATAAGAAAGAGACAGGATAGGGAATGCTGGTGAGAAAATTTGCAAAAAAAATTATGAAAAAACAGTGTGGAATCTCTTCAGATGAACACTGACTGTCTGTAATTGTTTGCAGAACCTCCTAGGTACAGTTTCCAAGCATTTTAGATTTTGATAGCATTTGTTCTTCATTTGTTTAGACCTTTTTGCTCACTTACTAGAGTCTCATACATGTCGTCCATGTCCAAGAAGCTTACCATGTACTTTGTAAGCCACCAGTGTTGCTCATGACTTCCAAAACAACGATCTAAATGCCATTCATTCTCAGTTGGCAAGCTCCATCGGTGTTGTGGAATGATAGAAATAGGGATGGGAAACGCTTTAATCAGCTTTCTTTTATAGCTAATGACCTCTGGGGAGTTTGCCACTTATGAAGACTGTCTTTTGGCTACATTATTCACTGAAAGAAAAGTAGATTCAAATGCAAAGGCTCTTTTAGGCTAAATAAGAGTCAGCTTGCATCCAAAAGCAGCATAGCCAACACAAGGCTTAATACACCTTCATTCCCCATTCCCAGACCCAGCTGCTGCACTTTATGTTCATACTGGCCTCGTAGGTGTTCTGGTTTGTGAGTCTGTGGGAAGAGCAGCTTGGGGAATGGGGTGTGTTCACTCATGGTCATAATTGTAGTTGTGCTCAAGGAAAGATGCCAGGCTGCAAATGAGTGTTAGGGAGAGTCTGGGAGAGTGTAATATTTATGAAAGTAATACTTGTGAAGTTATGCTTTTATTTTTAAGGCTCTACAATTCTTTATTCCTTTGGAAAGGTGGGTACAAACTGGGTGCCAAATGGAAACCTAAACTGGTAGTATTTGATGCCCATCTTGCAATTCTTTTGGATATTTTTAAGCAGGCATGTATGCAAGCAAGGCATGGATAATCAGGCTCCTCATGTAGGTAAGCATGTATCTTCCACTTTAGAAGTCAAAAGTACAAATTGTGTGATGTGGTTGCTTTGAAGTTGTTTTATTTTGCTTTTTAGCTGGTTCTTTAAAAAATGGGGTAGGTCCAAGCCTTCACAAATGGGGGATGAAGTCATACAGCTCTTGGTGGCAGGGACAGAAAGAAAGGATTTCAGAGATATACAAAAAAAGGGTGAGGAGATAAAAAGCATATTAATTTCTGGTTAAATGTTCTGTAAAGAGTTTTTGCTATAAGAAGGAATCATTATTTAAATTTCCAGGTGTAATATTGTAATATGAGCTTTCTGTTGTTTACTTGAGAAAAAAATTAGGGTTTATTTCTAGTAGTTTAGCATTGGAGACAGTAAATTTATTTTAATTTTCAAATAACATTCGGCCATGTTGCCATGTTACCAGTGGCTGTTGAATTTGCTATTCATAATTCCTTTTACTGTGATTCTGGACATAGAGCATATGAACTTTTTAATATTACTTGTTTACTACATTTTTTAGTCACCAAAACTTGGCTAACACCAGCACATCAAGTAAATCAAATCAGCATCAGTAAGTCTGGGTGGTTGTTTCTCTTAACACTTCCCAACAGAAGCATGCTTTTGAGAAGAACGCACCAGCCTGGGTTGTTTGTACTTTCAAAGGAACTATGTGGGTAAACCTGGTTGGCATGTAACAAAGGCTTTATTTCAAAAAGACAGCAACAGGAAGTGAAGAATCAGGATCCCACTTTCAGGCAAAAGAGTACCTCTTGGCCTGAGACTTAAAAATGCTGTTGGTAGGACAGATCTTAATTCCTGATCTGGTCTACCAAAATGGTCTTCCTCTGAATTTAGGACCCAGGCCAGACCCCAGTATAATATGCCTTGTTTCATTGATCTGGAGTTTCTGACCAAGACTAACACTGTCTCTGCCAACAATTAAAAAGAGCTTTGGACTAAATCTTGAATATAATTGCCATAAGCATCTACTATACTAAATATTTCATTAATGTGACTGTCTCATTTTTGGTCTAGGTCCCACATATTGTATTTCACATCTTAAAATAAGAACTTCATGTTGTTTACTGCAACTTTCAACCAGTGATCTCAAAGCAGACTTCAGAAATTGCATGCTGGTTCCTGTTGTCCTTTGACTTATATCCCTTCAGTGAAATTTTGTAATGAATTCAGTTGGGTCTTTCTTCCTTGGAAAAGGGATGAGTAGGAGTTGGGTTTGCTGGAGTTGGGGTTGCTACAGCCAAAGCTGAAAGTGAATGAGCTTTGAGGAAAGGGTAAGGGCTGCGTTCACAGTGTCCAGGATGAGAGGGGTAAGCAGAAGCTCTGTAAACATCTCCCAGACATGGCACAACAGCGGAGGGCTCAGTGTGGAGAACAGGATGCCTGTCTTAAGTGGAGGTAGGCTTCTTTCTGTCTACAGAAGTGACACCTAGGATCACCTCTGGCCATAAGCAATTAGAATTTTGATTGACAACTGACTGGAATTCTGTCCTCACAACAGGCTACAATTTCCTGACCACATTGTATGTGAAATAACTGTTCTTCACTTGGTGCCAATGTTTTCCTATAGTATGTTAGACTTAGTGCAAATTCTCCAAATCTCAAGTAGATACAAACTGAGGCAATTTTATGAAGTTCCACATGTAAAAATAATACCGCTCTAAAGTCTTTAGTATTATTAGACTGGATTTTCCGGAAGAAGAAATAGTGCTTTGAATGTAAGATCACTTTATGTTTTTAGCCTTTTAAATCCACCTTCTTGTTACAAATTTCCTGATTATTTTTTTTTTTTTTAACCTCCATTTCTACAGTGGAGCTGAACAGTCTATTGTGGATATTTCTGTTAATGCTAATACAAATATTTCCTGGTCAAGACAGTCAGTACCTATCCAATTGCATTTCTTGAACCAGCTTACTAAAAATGGAGTTTGCTTTAAAAGGATATGAAAAATGATATTTCTGTGTGTAGGGGTATGTGAGTGAGAATGTAGATCTTTTCCCGAGCCCTGGTAATTTGCATGCAGAAATATCATAAACCTGTCCCAGTGTAGGAGGTTCCATGAACATAGCATGAATCTATCAGATTCCAGTCTGTCTGGCATACTTGGTGCCAGTTCAAAATCTTCTAGAGACTGAAAAAAGAATCCTAAAAACAACACCTCCCAGATATAAAAATTACACACCACGGAGTGCAGTGATAAGCATTTCATGAGGCTATTAGAGAAGACTTGCTCTCTTCTTTGCTGTATTTCACTTCCTATGGGGTTTTCCTGGTATTAAACTTGTCTGCTTTATCTACAATTGGCTCTACATCAGTACTGTCACCTGCAGAATGGTGACTCCACATCGAACTGGCTCCACCGGATAGAAACAATAAATTATAATAAAATTTTGTCTGTGTGCTTGGTCAAATACAATTTGCTGGGACTTTGAAAAATCTACATCTGGTCTGTGTGCAATTTGTGTTGCCATTTGTTGCACAGATGTGTAACAAGACAAATACCTGTCCAGGCTTACATGTGATTCAGAAATGCATATGTTAATCATGCTGGTGGAAGGAGGTGAAGGAAAAGACAATAAATCAGCCTACAAATCGTTTCACTTGGAAAGGTCTAACAGAGCAGAGTTATTTTTATCCTAGGATGCTTTTAATTTGAATCAAAAATGCTTTACCACATGTTCTGCCAGCAGTTCAAAAGGATTGGTAACAAACATTTAATCTTTTTTATTCTGGGATTGGCACTAAGCCCTCATCAAAAAGCGTATGCAGTCAAACAGCTTATCTCCACTGAGCTGTTTCCCTTAATGTGTTCCTAATTATAATCCTATATATTGCTCACTGTGGCCGATTGAACAATATGGCAGTAATTTCTTTACAGGCCTTGCTGTTCTTTGAACTGTGAGTACAGAGGGCTAGAACGGAACCAGATCAATGGGATTTGAGTGCAGGGGAATCCAGCCAGATGCAATCTCTGGAGAATGCATTACCAGCTGTTCTCCAGAAAGGGACTGGAGTAGACAGCTGGTAACTGTGCAGTCCCTCTCATACAGCCCCTGGATCTGCACTGCAAGGTGTAGTCCTTCTTATCTTTATTGCATTCTGTACCTCTGGGGAGAGACTCATCCAAATTCCATACAAAGGGTGTTTTTTAACAAATTGGGATTGGAGTAATATGATTCTATGATTCTATTCTATGATTCTAATAGCCTGCCCACCTACTGCTCTTGATATTTCATTAGACAATTAAAAAGTTTCTGAAGGAATATTTGAATCAAAATTGGGCAAAGTTTCCATTAACTAAAAGTTTTAATATAAAGCTGAAAGGAAGTAAAAGTATTTGTGCTATATTTTTAGCTATGTTTGTTTGTGGAGGGTCTTTGGAGTGCATAAGTCTGAAGAGTTAAGCCTTTTATTCTTAAAGCGCCTTAGGAATTGCAGCCCTCTCTGCCTTCTTTTCCCTATACGAATACCTGGTTTGCAAAGAACACATAGGTGTAACATGACAAATATGGTAAATGAAAATGATTATAGCTGAAGTTATGTTTATGCACAAGCAATTGTTTGTGTTTGCCATCTTCCACTTCTGATGCAGAGATAGTTATCAAGGAGAAAAAAGAAGCTGATTAAGGACTTGGTACTCCTGTGCTTTCAGTGAAGTTTCCCCTCGCGGGCCATGTCCATTGATTCTTTATCAGTGTATTCACTTCCTTTAATGTAATGTTTTCCCATTACCCACATACCCCTAATGTACAGAGGGCCAGATGAAAACAGAGAATAGTGCTTAATCTTAAAAACAAAGAAGGTGAGAGGCAAAGTCCTCAGACTAGCCTTGCATAATTTACACACTAGGTAGTGTGTGGCTACAGATCAGCTTCAAGGGAAAAAGGTGGCATTGTATGAAGTGCTTCTAGTGACCCTCTAATTCCTTCGTAAGGGATTTGGGCAGTTTCTGCCTGCCACAACAGCCCCAAGCCTGGAAACTGGGAAGTGGTATGTTTCATATGTGTATGTTGCTGGTGTTAGAGGCACTGAAAGGCAAGCTAATTCAATTTACCACCCTCACCAGATTCAAATGCAAAGATTATTTTTTCTTAAACTCTCTTGCACATTGGCAGGTTACTTTATCAAAGCTGCATAGGGGTCTGAGGAAGTTTTATTGGCAACACAGCTGCCAGAGTTGCTAGCGCTTCAGCTGTGCTTTGTGAAATGGGGCTAAGAACCCACTGGCATCAATGGCAGCACTGAAGAGGATGGAGATGGATATGAGTTCCTTCTTATTTCACTGGGAAGACATTTCATGATCATGGCAGGCTTCGGACTACCTCCTGCCTGTGTAACGTCTTCACATCCACTGACACATAATGTATTCAGATACCAAATTGCACTTTATGATAACAGGATATTTGTCTTTTGTCGTAATTGCCTTTATGTACTGTCATATCACCAGTGACCTTTTTTTCAATTTTGAATAGACAGCACACTTTCAAATAAACAGATTGAATAAACAATTTCTTGCTGAATGTTGACCTTGTCACTTCTATTGTGTCCTCTAGAAAGTGAGCCTGTGGGTGTGACATTGTTCCAAATCATCCATTTGTAACTAAAAGAGCATTTCCTGTGGGAAGTGTATTTCTGGGGTACTTGTTAGTCTCGAGAACAACTTTATGGACAGTTTTAGTTACTAGTATCTTCACATAAACAAAAGCATGACACTTTTTATACCACTGACCAAGGCCAAAACCCCCTTTATTTGAGCAGACAAATAATTGTTCTTTGCTAGAATCTGTGATGAATAAAACACTGGTTGCCAGTTTCAGTTGTGCTGTTATATGAAGACCAAGCCAATAACTCCTTGTATGATTTTCTAGCAACTTAGTGTTGGTCTTCATGTCATTCTATTTCAGGATCAGGGACTCTTTGCCTCAGTTTCCCATGTCTATTGAACAGCAGCCAGTTTCAGCTGTTAAGACTAAGTGTGCTTACATAAAGATTTATTACAGAGAACTTTGTACCAGTTTTACGTATTTTAAGACATACCTACCATTGATGGCCTTAACTTTGATGTGACTTACCTGAACATTTTCCCATGTTATTGTCTCACCCACATATATCATTGTATTCACATAGAAGCCACATTTCTACTTATTTAGATTTATTCCAGCTGCTCCATCTTTTCCCAAAGATTCTAGTTATGCTGTATAAGTTTTTCTTCCCATAGTTCAACAACATCTTTATAGTCTTTTGTATCCCCTATACTAACAAAAAATGTAACATTTTGCAGTCAAACCCCCTCAGGGGATGGAAATAACCCAAATGGTAGTCTGCAGAAACAATATTTCTCAAAGGGACTGTTGAGTGTGAACAAATATCTTCTGTTTTTCTTAGGGCACCCTGTTGAAAGCTATCTGGCGTTATCCATGTTCCCCAGTATGTGTCCTTTCATAGGCACAGGAAAATTGTCCCATTTTATATATTTAATTCTTCATATCCAAAGATAGCCAGAGATTTATCTTTTTTTTTTTTTTTTTTTATTCTAAAGGTCTAGCAAATGTATACACTCCAGTGGTTGTTTTTTATTGCATGAGTCCCAGAGCAATAAACAAACAATACAGTCTGTCTTAGGGTAAGTGGATCTTTCCTCTGTGTATGAGTTGCTGAATTTTTGGCTCTTTCAGTTCCATTCCTTGTTCTGATGGGACTTTTCCTGCTCTTACTCCTCTCTCTTGCAGTGGTGGTCTGAAACCTCTCACTGAAGTGCCAGGCTATGTCTGCCTTCAATAACTTTCATTCTCAACTTAGAGATTTTGCCACCCAAGAAACTGCAGTTGTTTTGTTAATAAAGGTTTTTAGATTCTTATGGATATTTGTGCATACACACCCTCCCTCTCACTCCCTTTCCCCTTTCCAGATTCCTGTGTCAGGGATTTTCCTGTTAATATTATAATATTTTTAGCCTCAGATCAGTCACAAATTGCTATGATGGTTTTGCCCTCGTCCTGCATCATTTCTTAGCTAGGATTAATGTTTTTGTGAATCTTAGATTTTCTATTACCTTTTCATGACTAGCTTTAGCTGACTGAAGACTATTAAAATCACCAAGTACTTCAGAACCAGCTGATGTAGAAATAGGCTGTTTTCTAAGTCTCATTGTCTTGACTGTCACTCATACCTTAGAGACATAGGAAGGATGGTCTGTTTCAACTTGACCTGGCTAAATGCCAATTTTCCAGAAAGCTACAGATTTGACACAGTTTCTGACTGCTGCACTATTCCAACATTCAAAAAGTGCATTTTCTTAATTTCTTATTGCTTTAGCATGCGATAACCATATGGTAATGAGTGACCAGATTTACAAAAGATGTAGCATTTACCTAAAGCCCCAGTCAAACATAAAAATTTCCATTTGCAGCTTACATGGCTTTTAATTTTACACATAGGCAGTTATGTCACATTTAGATACAAGCCCTTTTGTTACATGTTACCATTGAAAAATGCACAAGGTGAGCGCCAGACAGATTGAATGCACGAATCAGGGTTCCCTAGCAGAGAAGGACTAATTTTCGATTAAAGACCCAATGAAGTTTGAAAGGTATAATGAACATGGTTAGCAAGGACGAACAATCACAGCTTCATTTATAGAGGACTATTCTAATCACAGAACAACACAATAACAAAACATCTTTATTTTCTATTTGACCTATAAACATTGAAATCATCTTTAAACAATGAATTAGCTTTGACAGGAAGAATGTATTGTGGCCTTATCCTGGCTTACTGTAGCCTTTGCTGTCGTCGCTAAAGCTGTCATTTGGGAAATAAAAAGCAGGAAGTTTTGAATCCCCTCAGGTAGAATTTTATTCCTGTTTTCTCATTTTGTAGGCAAATGTTTAAACTGTTGGTGATTGCCTCTTCTTTCTTATGTTTTCATATTTGTTAGGTAATTTCATGGCATACTACAGACTTTGTCTTTCTTCTTCCACATTTCCTAATGAGTTGGCTTGAAAGCAAGAAGGCCATTCTTTTAAATGAGATTCAGCTCAGGATTAGGCTGGATTCATCCCACTGAACTTAAGAATTTAACTGTGGAGGCTAGTTTGCCATAAACTCCGTCTATATTCAATAAATCACCCCTTAGAGAGAGAAAGTAGAATGACAAGGCTACTATTTAAGGTATGCCTCAGCTAAGTAGTTGAAGTTAGGTGAGTAAATCCAGGCTTTAGGGGTGTCCTCTTAGACTTTTAAGGCTCTAGTTTGATACTGAATTTAAGCACTAACTTAAATACCCTTCTATTTAGGAAAGCACATAAGCACATGCTTGCAGTTAAACAGCTAAAATTTAGGCACAGAATCCTGCAATAAATCTTCTTTTTCATGACTACAGACTGTGACATATTTTTTAGGAGAAACATCTATTTTTTGAAGTGATTTTAAACCTCCCCATGGTAATAAAATATTTCCTACTAAGCTAAACCTTATTAACTTTCTCAGATTTCAATGTTGTATTTCCACCTTGTCTTTCTGGTTTGGAAAATTCCTGAAGTTTACAATTCTATTCGCGTTAGTTTGGAAAGCTGATATTGTAAAATATATTCAGATCACAGGTTATATTTGAAGAGATAATCTGGTTGTACTTGAAAAGATAAATTATATCAAAATGACTGTAAAAATTGCAGCAATATGAAAAAATGTTCTACTTTATCTTTTTCAACATTAGGAAACCTGACATATCAATGGAAGAATATCAAGTATTTGGTCTTGTTCAATCTTTCAGTGGAACTGCTCAGTCATCTTATTAGTTAGCACCCAGTAAAATCCATGATCTTTGGCTAATGAAAGTCTAGTGGTCACATTTGGAATTCTCTGAAGCAGCTGACCTGATTTTTTTAAGCATGAAATACGTACAAGATACAATAACTGCAGAGATTAGAGCGAGTTTATAAAACTTAATCTGAGGTAGGATGCATCTATTCCCCAAATATAGAGACTGATTATGCACCAGCTAAGCCAAAAAAAAAACTCCACTTTGGGTACTGGGAAAAGCAGATGAGGTCGCTAGACAGTCTTCGTGCTCTTGACTCTGAAGGCTCTGAATTTCAACCTCCATTGCACTCATAACAAGGAGTTTGCAGGAAGACAAAACTGGTTTATTTCTTCATTCCTCCAGGCTAGAAACTTGAGGAGACCCTCCCTTCTGCAGGGCTGTAGCTGAACCTTCTTTTCCAGGCACACTCCTTGTTTCCTAGGGTCCTTTGCACTGACTTCTTGCTAAAAATGCAGCTTCTTTCCTACACTTACTCCACAGTAAACCTCCTTCCACTCTGCAACTCTGTAAAGATCTTCTCAAGGCCTTTTCTAAAGCCAGTTTAGGCATTTTCTTTGCAAAAACAGACCAAAATATTTCCCTAAGGTCAAAAATATTTAAGTCAGTGTCTACTTTGATGGTATGAATGCTATTTGCGTTATGGTAGAAACCAAACCTGTCTGATAAGGAATATTTAAGTACAGAATAATTTTATATAAGGACAATTGCATTTTAATCTGTATTTTATCTAGAGATGTCACACTGAAGTTGTCATGTTCATCTTGATGAAATGTAACTAAATAAGAGCAAAATGAAACAGCTGAGGCAGAGGGTTTTATAACTGGAGCCAAAACAAATCTACAGGATCAGATTTTTTCCACCTAGATTGTTTCAGCCTAAACAGACTGAAAAGTTCTCCCCCTAGTAAGAGAGAAGCCATTAAATAAGCAATTTTAATAGCGCAGTCACCCCCAATTTATTTGGTGTCCCTTTGAGATTACTGAGTGAAACAAAAATAGTACCTATAGAAAGTAATGAATACCAAATACACATTTACACTTTCCAGACTTTCTCTCCGTGCTGTTCAGCCTTATTTCCTTATTTTTAATGGTAAATAAATTAACATTAATTTTCAATATTCACAGCATACTATAAACATCAGATAAAAAAAAAATGGTAAATTCTTTTTAATGGAATGCAGCATGTGCTGTCCCTTGTGTGAACTCAACACTCATTCAGGAAATTGATTTGTCAAGATGTAAAATAAAAATACATCATTTCATTGCATTTTTATAAAATATGAGTCCACTCTTATAAGTTGCAGAGAAGTCTCAGCTACCTTAAAGCTTATCAATGGAAGCACGTAGCACCTCACAGTAACGGGCTGATTTTACGTGTTGTTTCAATGAACCCTTTAATAGTTCATTTTGGAACTAGCAATGCTGAGCATTGCAACACCTAATGCCCTTGTTGGACGTGGCTTCAATCCAGCTTTATGCTTTTCAGCTTATTTGTATGCAACAATCTCACTTTAAAAACTGTTTTCCCCAGGATGCAGGTGTTGATATAGCTGCATTGTAGGGAAGATTCCTGGATCAGGTTGTAAATCAGTGCATGGTGCTGAATGGGGAACAGAATCCAGGCCTTGGGGAGGATCTGAACTGCTGCTCGCCTCTGCTGCAATCCTGTTCAGTCCAAGAGTGTTCCAAGAAAAGCAGCTTGTACAGGCACTATAACGTCTGGAAAACCCTGCTAATATTGATTTTCATACAGGAGGGGTAGATATATCAAGCATGACTTTCAACACCTTACGCAAGTTTTTATGAGTGCAACTGGACTTTATTGAAACTTTGCTGGCATAAAACTAATACTGCAGAACAGGCCACATGGCTCATTGCTGCCACCACTCATATGCAATATGAGAAATAATTATTATCTCTGCTAATTTTAGTATATGATCAGTCATAGAATCATGGAAGAGTTAGTCATCACAAAATCATTCATAGACCCCTGATCCATCTGGTACTATAACCTCCAAGGACACAGGATGCACCATTCCATTATTATTCACCAATACAAAATAAGCAGTTGTCTCTGAAAAAGTATCATAGAGTTATTCTTTTTTTATCCAATCATATCTTTCATTTGCATTTGATATTTTTCACCTTGAACTTCCACCTTTCCCCCTGTTGATGTCTTTCCAATGACTTCTGTCAATTTTTTCTGCTGAAAAATAAATAATTTTGAGTTTATAATTTTCTTCATCCTCAACAGTTTGTACGTATTTCTCACTTGACAATGCTGGAGTCCTAGCCACTACATAATTTACTCATTCATCAATGTATTATTGTTCTGAAATTAATTTATTATTAAATGTCTGCAAGCCAGCAATTGCACACAGTGTCATCATCAAAGTCTGAGAAAAGACCAAATATATTGAATGTGACATTGGAAGAATTCCTAGGAGTTTCAGAACGAAGTCCTACCTGATCCATTTCACAGATCATTGTTCAAACAGGATAAGAGATCTTGGAAGGATAAGAAAAGAAATATTTTGGGAGTGCCTACCAAATCCTAAAGTTGGTAACCGCAGCTGCTGTTCCCTCTAGCTGCAGATCCTGAATATTCCTCTGGGTTCCTGGTACAAACACACTTGCCCGCAAGGTCAAGAAAACTCCACTTCCAGAAACCCTGTGGTACTGAGAATGATTTTTTTTTTTTTTTGAACATTCTTGCACAGTGTTTTTCATCAGAGCTTTCTCTATCTGAAAAATTATAACCTCTTCTAGGTATAACCAAGCAAACAAGGTACCACTTTGTTGGAGGATTAGTAAACAGGAATGTTGATCTTTTTCTCTGCAGGATGTGTTATATTTCATGTGTGATTCAGCACAAGGAGGACGTGAAAATTAAGTGAATAACTCCAGGAAAATCCTGTGATCTTCACTCTGGTTTAACAGAAGTTGGCTAGCCCTTGTTCACTGAAGGGAAATTATCTGAGTCGAGTCTGAGTAAAAACTGAGTAAGGTCCTCAGGACTTGTTCTACAATAACTCAGAATTTCCTTTCTATTATTAGCCCAATGATTTCAGGAAAAACAACAAGCAGAGACAGGGTGTGTCCTGTGGGACAGTCATATAATTTAAAGATCAAAGACCATTTGGAATTTTCGAAAATGGGTTTTCTGTATCTGTGTAGTGCAGATTCAGAACTTTGGGGTGATCTTTTTATGAGTTGCCGATTACCCAGAAGAACATGTGAGACAAGACAAACTGATCCTTGAAAATACAAAATAGCTTTTTTTCTTTATTCATAGTTCTCTATAACAGACAATCTGTCCATTAAAATGATATTGAGAAGTTTAAAAGGCAAACTGGGAATGGAATGGGTCTGGGACAGGGTGCAAAAGTAAAACTATATGAATATTTCAGAGGCATCTACAACTTGTATGTACATAACACCTCAACTATTAGTCTATGAGGAATGTACAGCAAGAGTTGACAGGTAATGTTTTATTTCTAAGCAGGTAGTGGTTGGTATAGTGCATTCAGTACATGGGATGGTGATGGCTGTGGTGTGACTTACACTGTAAGAACAAGGCTGTGGTGTGGCATTTGGCCAAAGTTTGAAGCGAAAACTGAAAAGTGACAACAGTACCCTGTCAAAATCTGGTATTGTCCCACAGGATTTTCATTTTATTCCAAAGGTCATGACATACTGTATTCAGCCAAATCTGCTTCAAGAAATTCCCACTCAAGGAAAAACACTTCTTGACAGAATAAGTGCTACGCTGATTTTTTTGTATTTTTTTATGATTTTTCTTTGTACAGAAATAGGCTCATAAACTAATGTCTGTGTGCAAAGTAAAATCCTCTGAAAAATGTGGCACAGTAAATGGATAAATCTTATAGCTCAGCAATTTGTGTCAATGTTTTACATAGGAGGAAATCCTCTGTGACATATATCTGATAATAGAATCATTTTGTATAAGGGTGCTTACTATATGAGGGCTCTACTGCTTGCAGCACCATACAATGGAGTACATTAGCAGCACAGCACCAGTTTAATACCAGGCATTGAAGGCTGAGCCCTGCTTTTAGTTATTGCATCAGCAGAAGTTAAAGAAGCCTTGTTCTAAAAGTAAAGGCCAGAGAGGCAGGGTTGAGAGCTAGCAAATACTGAAGAGTGGGGCTTTTCGTATAAGTTGGACCAGATTCCCTTTCCATTGCTTTTTTTGCATACTGACTTGCGTTTCTTATTTAGAAAAACACTCTTTGCAAACCACTAGTTTTGAAAATCAGATCTATTTTTCCATCTGTCTAGGTTCTTTCACTTCATTGCCTAAGTGCCTCCATCATCCTAAGTACCTAATACCTCTCATTATCTTAGTGAGTCATTTAGGGATTGGCTATTTAATATCATTAATTCATTATGAATAAATATTAGGGCTAAAATCTACATTTTCTCTGGAAGACGGAAAACTTTTTTAATTTCTGAGGTCGAGGTTATTTAACTGCATATAAAACCACTGAAAAGATTTTATAAAAAATCCTGACAGTGAAATAAGCAGCAGCTTCCCAATGAGATGTAATATTTTGCCCATCAATAAACACTAACTACTACTTATTTTTAAACCAACAGGTGCTGCTGAGCGGATAGACTAATTTAGTTCTGAGGTGGATTTCCTTTCTCATTGAACTTTCCAGCTCCATAAGGGAAACTTTGCTCTCAAATGTGAGGAAGTATACAGTCATATTTCCTCCTAAAGAAGGCACTCGTGTTGGAACAACAGGTTGGACATACCGAAGCAAGGTGGAATGTGTTTCTTTTTCAGTATCTAGCCAGTATTGCTGGCCATGTAAAATGGGGCAAACTAGTGTTCTTATTTTCCCACACTGTAATTTTGGTGGGTACCACCTAAGGCCAGTGACGAGGGAGCTCTTGTCACTGGAATTTCTTTTGTAGAATGACAAGGTCACCATTTACCTCCTCTAAGACTAGAATACCTATGTCCACACTGCCTTGAGACTCTTCTAATTAGAAGTGTATGCCAGTGATTTTGACTTCTTCAGTTTTTATTTTTTTACAGCCCATGCTTACGCACATTGCTGAATGTGTCTTCTATAAGGCATCCTAGTGAACACTTCTGCCTGTTCTACCTTGTGGGATGACAGAAGCTGAAGGATGTGCCTGTAGCATGTATTATCAGTGCATAACCACAACCAGGGCTGCTCAGTGAATTTATTCACATTCTCTCTGGTGATGCCTTATGGGAATGTCAGATGATCAAGGTCAGGTAAAAAAAGCTGTATAGGTGACTTACTAGAAGGACCTCATATTAAATATTGCAAGGAATGATATGAAATGCAGGAAAAGTAAATTTTCAAGGGCTCATGCTTTTCTGTCACCCTCACTTTGACTCATACATTTTGCAAATACAACGCAGTCCCTTTATCTTCTATTTTTTCCAATATTGAATCTCCTTCTTGTCTGAGCTAGGTCTGAAGCTACTGAAAATGCTGCTTTAAATTTGAAAGTCTAGATGAAGAAAAAGCTTTCTGCAGTCATTCTGAAAATAGGTATCTAGATTTAACAGAAATTTAAAAGGTAGAGAGAAACATGTGTCTGTCTCTTGTCTTCCTGTATGTACCTCTTGCTCAGAACAGTGGCTAAAAGGGAAAAAGAAAAAAAGTCATTCCCATTGGCCATGAGAAACACTGTGGAGCTCAGACAGTGTGGTACTGTATGGGAGCACAAGGCATGCTGCGTTCTAGCCTGAGCTCTCCTGATTCCCTTCTGACTGTGTAAATACCAGTCTTTCAGACGGGTCTGGTGCCTACTCTGTTCTTCCTACTGAATCTGAGCTCCTCTCTTGATCAGACAGGAGTAGAGAATTTCAGAAAACAGTCCTTAAAAAATACCTACATTGTGTCTCTTGAAGGCAACTTTTCAGGAATCCTTCTGATATTAACATTGACATAATCTGAATCCACTTTCCCTTCTCCCAGCAGCATGTTGCTCTTTTGTTCTCTACAAAGACCATTCCTTATAACTGTGTTTCTGTCTTTACTTACCTTGTTTATCTTTTTTTTTATTATTATTATTATTATTCCTCCCACTTCCCTTTTCTTCACCATTATTTCTGTTGCCTCTTTCTGGTCTTAATTCCTGCAAATTTCTGACCATCAGTATGTCTGTCTGTCTTTGACCTCTTCATCCCCCACTCACACTATTTCTTATAATCAATAAAGCATTGTCTTAAAAATATAAAGTTCATTCAACCTTTGGAAGATCAGTAGGTGATTAAGGGTCAACTGCTCCAGATGGTCTAATTTCTTCCTCTCTTCTGGCTACCTTCGCTCATAGAAAGGATAAGTGAGCTCTTTAGCATTTGCTTTAGCATGCCGCCTGGCCCCTCCACATCACATGTCTTCTGTCTGGCTCTTCAGCACACAGAGCACATGGTTCTATGGGTCTTTCAGCTGGGAAGAAGGAAGGCAGCAAAAGAAGGGGAATACTGGGAAATTTGGATATATTACCAATAGGCATGACCTCAAATGGGTTGCAGTGTGGAAGCAGTAACTGGTGGAAGAGGCAGTTCTGCTGCTCAAGAGACAACTGGCTTTATTTGCTATAAAGGATTTAAGGGGCTCCTTGTCTGTTATTCAGGGCTTGGTTTAGCTATACTGTCACTCACACTGCCATTTCTCAGGTTTTATCTCAATTTTGATGCGTGCCTGTACCACTTGTGATGACTCTCACTTGATTTCCATCTGTGCTGTGTGGAAGGACCAGGATTTATTTTACCTATCATATTCACCACATTTGCAGGAGGGATAAATACTCATAGATCAGGAAAGAATCTGGATTCAAGGACTGAAATAAAAAAGCTGTAGAAATACCCTCCAAACCTTGCTTGAATTTGTGGTCATGGTTTTTTCAGTCAAGTTTATTAATGCAATGGCTTTCAAATCTGTAACACTACAGAAGTACAAGTCAACAGAGAGTTTGGCAATGCATTTTGGTTATTATGAATGGAATAGAAATACCAAACATGAGTGCAGTGAACCTCTGTATATTATTTAATAAAAACTTTTTTTTTATCAGTGTTAGGATTTTTTGGTATAAAGCGTAAAATTGCCGATGTATGTTTCCAGGAAAATCCTCTTGGTTTGTATCTTAGCCAGAACTTTTCTGGATTATTTCTTTAAACCAAATCCTTTTCTTTCATGTAGACGCAAAGATTTGAGAGGAATAAAACCAAACATAGACTCAGCATTTGAGAATCCTTTTGTCACTTAATTTCCCCAGAGTATTCATACATGGTTACTTACCTTTTTGTCAGAAATCCCTAGAGAGTTAGGAAGCTGGCTATCTTATGATCAAGAGCATCAGCCAAAGTATTTATCTCAGTAAATGACATCTGAAGTCTTTACTGGAAAATAGCTTCTCTTAGGTACTGCAGAACACTGCAGCCTTGCAGTGCCAGTGTTACAGAAAGTAATTCATATATCAAACATGCGGTAATCCCAATGAGGATGTGATGTGCGAAAGTGGTCTGGGGAGACGGGATGTTTTTTTCTGCTCACTGTGCCTGACAATGCCGAAATGTTTTTTCCCTGTCCATTTAGTTTAACAATGTGCCATTCTGTACCTCATAAGCACTTAATTTATTCCAACTCTTTGGCCTGACCTGTAATCCCCCCTCTCCTTACCCATCTGACCCATCTGTGTTTCATTTCCCACTCATCAGCATCCAAAGAGCTAGGCCCAGGCCCTGTTTGGAGCCATTAGACAGAGATTGGCACTGTTCCCTCTTCCTGCACCACATCCTCCGCTGAAAAAAATGACCATCAGATCAGAGAACAGAGCCTGCTTTGTCCCCAGCAACTAAGATCTGGAAGCACTTTCAATCATTTGCACTCTATACCCACTCAAACGCATTAATGTGATCAACATTGGGCCTGTTGTGGGCATTTTTTCCAGCAAATAGCTTGCTAACATTCCAGGCATGTACTTCCCTGAAAACAAGACTGAGACAGGGCCCTGAATATTCAATTGGAAAATCACCAAGAGCAAGAGCTTAGCTTGGCACGGCTGGTGTTGATTCTTAATAAGTGACTTCCTAAAGCTGAGGCATGGGGCTTACAGCTTCAATGACTTGTTTGAAAAATATTTTGTAGGTGCCTCATACCACTTTATTTCCTGTGGTATGCGTCATATTGTGAGCTATTCTGAGCCAGGCTGTTTAAGCACACTAACATTTTTTTCCAAGATTGCGGTGTTTAACTAAAAATGTGCTTATACAAGATGAGCTCATAGCCATTAGTGCTGATGTAGTTTTAACTACTTGGATACCAATAGCCTAAGGCGTAAAACCTGCTGAAAAGGGGGGGGGGGGGGGAAGGGGGAACCTGAGCAAAACCATCCTTCACAGTCTTTTAAGGCTTTTCAAAGACAACGCAACTGGAAAAATATTTTAAAAGTCAGATTTCCTTCCTATAGGGTATTTGCTATACTAAATATAATTCATACTCATCACAAAGGTTCACTGCTGAAAAACTTACCAATATGAACAGCTGAAGGGATTTCTGACATCCAGAAAATTAATTTATTTAACGTTTCTGCCTGTGCTACATCTACTGCATCCAGCAAAAGCAGCTTATGTGTACTTCTCAAGTGCAGCTGGGTACATCCAACTGGCTACATCCTAATGTTTTATTCATTTGTACAGGTCTTCCATTGACATGGCTACCATGACAAGGCAAGTTTGACTGTGCTGAAGGGGGTCAGCAAAGATTTTTGTCAAGGCATTCCACTGTAGAGGATTGTGTCTGGCAGTCACAGCACTATTATTCAGCTTTGTGGTCTTGCACAATTCCCCCGTTCTCTAGATGAGAGAAGATGGCAGCATTTTGCATGAGACATTTGAAATGTAAAGGGATGGGATATTTGGAAGCTTACCATGGTGCTTTAAGGGAAATATGGACAAGTCTGTAAGGTACCTTACAGAAGCCTAAGCATGCTCTTTCAAGGCCCATTTTAGACAAATTGCACCTGCCTGGACCATGTCAGATTGGGTCAAATAAAAAATGTCTAAACAAAATTGAAAGGAAGGGGCTGGATATCTATATGGAATGTTTCGACTGTTGATTCAAAAGCCAAAAGTGCTCTTGAACTTGACCTGCATCCAAAAAGTTTGATGTAAAGCGATAAAATGGAAATAATCATAGGAGAGAAAACTGAAATAATTTAGTTTCCCAAAATAAGCTATGCATGGAGCAAGCGGAATAAGAAAGTCAGAGCCCTGTAAATGATGGATACCATGATCATTTTCTAACCTGAACTGTTTAGAAGACAAGGATTCAACTGTAGAATAGTTTATATAAAAGCACATTTGCATATACAAAAATTCATTTCCTCTAGACTCCTTTTTCTGTATTTCATTGAAAAATAACTGAGACAGGATTTACATCTGAAAATGTCAGCAATGTTTTATGATTTGCATTAAAAGAACTATTTGAAAATTTTGTTGGTAAGATTGGTTTTGCTATAAATGCTTTCATGTGAATTGAATTCAGGCTCTTTTTTGAAAGGGAACCTAGTAGTTTCTTCCTGAATTACCTAAAAACTCTGCTTGTCCTTTTCTGCGGATTCCATGGCAATTCATAGCATTGTGTTAAAGTGGTAGTACTTTTTGATAGCTTTCAAGTGTGTTTCTAATTGCACCTCTGAGTCTTAACTATGTAGATACCTTACAGGAGACACAAGCATAGATTCTGTCAGAAATTAGAGTATATCAGTCATTATTGCTTGCAAGGTGGGCTAATACCAAGCTGATGAAGTTTAACCATGACAAGTGCAAGGTCCTACACCTGGGTCAGAGCAATCTCAGGCACAGCTACAGGTTGGG
>JASSUY010019908.1:0-26605 GCA_032466535.1 Forpus xanthops
GCCGCCCCCCCCCCCCCCCCCAATCCTCAAATATCTTGCCTGTAATTGTTCACAATGGAATGATAATGTATAAGGCATTCACTGTACTCTTCCAGTCAGATAGCTCTTTCTTACTGCAAGAGAATTCTGAGTTTTGTCTGAGAACAGTTTGGGTAGTGGCCTATCTGTAATGCTGTCCTGTGCATCCTGAAGTCTGGTATCTAAGAGTGCTTACTTCCCTTTTATGCTTATTGCACCATTCTTGTCACCCCTTGTTATCCATCCTGAAGGTCTCTCCTAAATGACTCTGACCCTTGTATCACTCCATCTGGATTTATCAATGCATAAAAATGCATATTCTCTAAAGCTACACTTTTCACAGTTCCACAGAACTATCTTCCACAGTACACAGATTTGACAGATACCTAGGGGATAGGTATAGCTCAGATTTCATAGAATCACATGGATCTCCTGGTCCTGTTTTAAATTCTCGTGAATCTCTCTTCACTTTGCCTGCTTCTATTTGTGAGTCTACGATGAAAGTCAGGGAGCAGATTTAGTGTTGTCCTTTCAATAAAGAATACAATGTTAACTGCTCTGCTTTATTCAGGGTAAATGCCACAACAAGCTAAAATGATTCAACAGGTGGAACAATGAGCTTTTCATCACAAAGTTTCAGTTAAAGACTTCAAAATAAGATTCTGTTAGATATGGCAGATTTGGTTGAGAAAGTGAAGCCTAATCCTTTAAGATGCTAACTATCTTCATTCTTCTCTGATGCCAACAGAACTTGCAGAGAGCTCAGCACTTCATTATGTATAGCATATTTCTATGTAGTATTTCCAAAATTCCAAGTGAGCTATATGTGTGCATTATCCAGTCATCTTGGCTAACGGTGGAAAGATCAGAGTGGTACTATAAATGCCATAGGGTAATACATTCCCTCTGTATTCAAGCATGCAGGAGAAGACAACAGATACATTGACTATATGTAGCTTTACATCATGTTTCTCCACTGTCCTGGGTTCAGCAGTAGCAGTCATTTTTCTCCTTGGTAGCTTGTGCAGCACTGTGTTTTTAACTTTCAGCCTGGGAACAGCACTGATAACAGCAATGTTTTCAGTTACTACTCAAATATTTAGTCTGACCAAGGACTTTCTGAGCCTCATGCTCTGCCAGGGAGGAGAGGAAGCTGAGAGGAAGTAGAGACAGGACACCTGACCGAAACCTACCAAAGAGGTATTCCACACCATAGCACATCATACCCAGGATGTGAAAAACCAACTGGGGACAGGAACCCGGAAGAGTTCAGTTTATGGCTTGGTTGTCAGGTAGTGAGCAGTTGTATTCTCTTCCCTTGTATTTCTCTTGTCATTATCGCTGGTGGTAGCAGTAGTGGTTTGTGTTATACCTTAGTTACTGGACTGTTCTTATCTCAACCTGTGGAAGTCACAGTCTTTTGATTCTTCTCCCCATCCCTCCCTCTCCTCCCCTGGAGTGGGGGGGAAGAAACAGTGGGGAGTGAGTGAGCAAACTGCATGAGTTACAGCTTAAACCATGACACCCATATGCACTATTTTGTTGCTCCTCTTCTTGTGCATTAGTTGGACAAAGTCAGTTCTAATTTATGATATTTGTTTTCTCATTCTCTGAGCTGTCACACTGTAACTCTTGTCATGTTTCCAACTTCTCTGCTTTGATTCTCTTTTTTTTCTGTGTGTTCTACAGTGCTTTTGATCCAGCAAGTGGAAAAAGTGCATTTTTATTGAATTATTCATTTAAAATTATCTGACTCTTCAAGTTTTTAAGAAAAAAAATTGGTCAGATGGTTTGTTTTTAAAACTACTTCTGAATAGTTATCTTCTCCAGGGAGACAATATAACATTGGTAGTTCTAATCTTAAATTTTAATTTTATATATAAAATAATTGCATTAAAAATTAACCTCTCTACACAGCTTGTTCCAAGCTTCTCCTTCTTTAGTTAGTTTTCCTTAGTGTCTAAATCAGCTCAATAGTTCTCCATGTCCATGGATATGGAATTGTATCTGACCAAGGATGTCAAAACCAATTCTTCAAATACATCAATAATAAAAAGAAAACTAGGGAAAATATGAGCCTGCTACTGAATGGAGCAGGGACTATGGTGACAGAGAACACAGAGAATGGAGAGATAATGAATGCCTTTTTCACTTCAGTCTTTAATGCTAAAGCCAACCCTCAGGAATTCCTGACCCAAGAGACCAGCAAGAAGGTCTGGAGAAAGAAAAGCTTTCCCCTGTTGAGGAGGGCTGGGTGAGAGATCATTCAGGTGACTGAGCATTGGAATAGGTTACCCAGAGAAACTGCGGAGTCACCTTTACTGGGGATGCTCAAGAGCTGCCTGGGCCCAACCCTGAGCTAAAATGCTCCAGGTGACCTTGCTTGAGCAGGGAGGATGGATTAGATGACCGCCTCCAGTGGCTCCTCCCAACCCCAGCCATTCTGGGATTCTGTGATTCATTAACTACAAATTTCAGCTGAGGTAATTAATATTGCTAACTTATTCATTGGTTTTAGCTCAGAAATCTGCCTTTAATATGGAGATATTTATATATATGTACTTTTTGGTGACTACAAGCTTAATAAAGTTTTTTTTCCTGTTTTTCTTTTTTTTTTTTTTTTTCCAGATCCCATTTGATATTACTTTGCAATCAATAGCAAGTTTGGAAGATATGTTTGATCCTGCCAATGGCTGTATAATAACTGAAGAAAGTCTTTTCAATTGGATCATTTCTTTGTTTCACTAAATTCTATTTTTGCAATTTAATCAGTTGCTGAGTGCTACAGATTTAGGCTTAACTTCTTGTGTTAATGAAACAACCTCATTAATCACACTAGGGTAATGTGTTTTATAATTTTCATTTTTATTGCATTTGTAATGATTTAAAATTAATAGTTTAAAAATCAAAATACATTTTTAGGAATTAAATGTGTTAAAAGTAGTTCCTTAATAAGAGGATTAAAAATTTGATTTACTTAATCATCTATAATTGAGTTTGTCTGGGTTTTTTTAGCTTCTCAGTAGTTTCTTATTGTTTAGAACAGCTGCATAAGCTTGTAGCCTTCAGCATCTGCTAATAGATACTACTTTTTCCCTGAAGTTTTATTCTCATCAGCAATTTAATTGCTTTTGCACTTATTAAAAGTTGGTTTTATTTCAGAGGTTGAGAATTATTTTCCTTTTTGGCCTCATCTCTGAGTTTGCTCTTTTATATTTCCATTTGGAAACTGGCACTTCAGACTTTTGTATCTTAAACACATTGCATGTTGTCGAGGGTGAGAATGATCATTCAGATGTCTCCATAATTTCAAAGCTTTTTTCTGGAGGTTAAAAAACCAAAACAAAACAAAAATACCCCAAAACAAACAAACAAACAAACAGACCCCTGCCTCCAAAAAAAACCCAAAACCAAACAAAAACCAAACCACACACACACACAAAATCAAAAAAAAGAAAAAAAATATCCAGTTTTAAACATACCCAGGTACAGTATAGAACTTTTTTGGACATCATTCTAAAAAGCTAACAAAACCACTGTTTATGTCATCAATGCTTTAAATGCTATTTTTAAAATGCTGAAAAAAACCCTAATGAGCCCTAACAACAGCTACCTGAGGTAATATGCTTGTCCCAGTGTTAGAGATGGAGAATTTGACACAAAGAAGTGAGTTAGTTTAACAAGCCTGCACAAGAGAGTGCTCATGGCCCTCTGGTTTTGCTCCCATCACAAGGCCAGGCACTCCTTTAGTGGTTATGGTAATTTTTTTTTTGCAACAGACAGCCAAAAAACACCCAGGATGTTTGAGCAGGAGTCCTGTGAAAATTGTCCTGTCATTAACTATGCTTCTGTGTAGCCATGTATAATCAAGATTTTAATAATGAATAATTAAGCATTCCTAGGTTCACTTTTGGTGAAAAACAAACATTTGAGTTGAACTGCCAGGCCCTTTCACTTCAGTCAGTCCCTCCCTGTGCTGTAGCCCAGAGATACAACAGTAAAATATTTTGAGCTATTAGGAAACTGCAGATTTACCTTGGCTTGTGCTTTCAGAGAAATATTATCAGACTCAGTGAAGTTTCCTTTATGGAGCGAGACAGAGAGAGAGATATGAGGAGGTAAAAGATTCAGCATAATTATCTTAAATGTTGCTGGTAGCAGAAAAAAATCGGGTGAGATTTTCTGCTATTTTTCTTTATTCCTATATAAGAAAGAAGACTGGATGTATTATTTGTGTTATGTGCAGCTTTTTATTTTGTGTAGCCTTTTCTGGAGTGCTGAAGGTGTAGAAAAACTAGAAGGATTATTATACAATGACAAAAAGAAAGTAAAAACTGAGTAATTGAAAAGGAAGGTATTTTTGTCAGACAATTTTAAAACTGAATTAGAATAGTTATTTAAGTCAGCTGCCTAACAGCCAGTTTGGAGAAGATATTCCTTAGTATCATTCTTTCAATTAAAAGAATTTATTCTTCTGCAGTTCTTCAAAAAGCAGGAAAGATAAAAATTGACATCATTTTTCTTTTACAAGGCACGAGTGGAAAATTGCAGGTTCTTTTTTTTTAAAAAAAAAAAAAAGCTATTCAGTCTTTCCTTGTGCTTTGTAAAAAGTATAAACCTTTCTTTTCCTTTTTGGGGTCACCTTGAGGATTATCATAGGACTTTTGTGCAGCTTAATTAGTATTTGTAAAACACCCTATAGGTGAAAATGGAAGTAAAGTTCTATTACAGACAAGGTGTTTCTTCAGTGCTGCCAGTCTGGACCATGTTATAATTCCTACACTTGAAAGAGAAATCTTAAATAAAATCCTTTACATATGCATTTAAAATACGCTACACTTTTCAAGGTATTTTTGTTGAAACAAAAATAGTATCCTCCCATCTCCCTTAACACAGCACAGTAAAATAATAACATTGAAATGTTGACCTCACTGTATCCATAGCAGCAGATTTTACTCTAAAACATAAACACAGGGTTAAGTATTCAATGCAGGTTCCCGAAGAAAGCATTTTTATTTTTGCATATAATTAAACTCTTTAGTTAAAATCTGTTTGTAAGGAAGGAAGCTCGTATCTAAACATCTCCAGTAATTACACAGAAAAAAATAATACACCTAATTGCAAAGTAAATTGCTACTTGTTTTATGTATTATAGTAGTTTGGGTGGGTTTTTCCTTTCCAACCAAAGCAGACTAAAGCTTTCAATATGTGAGACAGGAATAAATTTGTGTCAGTACCATGCTCAATTATATTTCTATAGAAGTCTCGTCTGTGTCACTGCCTCCAAAATTAAAAAGGAAGAAAGGAAAGGCACTTTCTTGGATTTCAGTCTGAAATGTATATGAAGGTCTGCTCTGTGATCGGCCCTGTACAACACCATTGAAGGGCTATGTGCCGCCTTGACAGCTTTGAACCACTGGCTTGTTTACCAAGTCTTTTCAAATTTTAACTGAAATATTTCTCTATTCCACATCTGTGAAAGGAATGGGTATCTGATAAACTGTGGGATGGGACAAGGAAAGAGAGAGAGAGAGAAGCAGTACTGTGGGGACAAACTGAAAGGATTCTGAAATGACTGATATTTTATCTCAGTGCATCCCCTGGGTGAGGGATGAGAAGGATCCTATAGGGAACTAACGAACAGTAAAAAGAGGTGGTTGGTTTGGCTTTTTTTTTAAATTCCTTTGGCACTGTCTGTTCTGTGAACTGAATGGAGTAAGCATCCAGAGGACAAAACAGGCTTCTGGTCCCGTAAGTAATAACTGTATCATCAAGAATGTGCTAGGGCTCAAACTGAAATTGAACAGGGAGTTTAACACTGACAGGTCTGAATGGGGTTTAGAATACTTCATTTTTCAAATACTATTTCAATATAGTTTTAAGTTATATTGCTGCCTTGACAGAGAGTTGTATATTCAAGACACTGAAGGTACTTGTCTCATGCCTACAAATATGTAGCAAACTGAAATTATTTCTGGTTAAATTAATTTTATGATGTGGAAATTGGCAATTTCTCACAGATCTATTCATTTGTATATGACTGGATTTTAAATTCCACTACAGCTCTGATTCACACTCATTTGTTATTGGCCTAAGTATCCAGTTTTTGGATGGCATTAATCTAACAAAATAATCTTCCTAATTAGCTTCACTATGCCTGTTTCTTTGTCTGAAGATAGCAATAATCCTCTCATCAGTGACGTATTTGAAGTTTTCTGCATCAACATTTAGAAAATATTTTTCAGATCCTTGAATGAAAGATGCAGGGAATTGTTATTAAAGTTGTTATTCAATTGAGACAGAATGTAAAGAGGATAGCCATTTGTTTCCAAATCCATTTTCACTGAAATCCAAGAAGAAAGATCTTTAAAAAGAATAATGATGGAACTAAAATTAATTGTTGGAAGTACAGGCTAATATGCTGAACTAATTAAGCCAGCAAAGAGATCCATTTATGTTTGCCAAAGATTTTCTTTGAGTTAAAGATACTGAGTACATCATCAAATGAGAGAAGTCAAAATATGAAGCATGGGTTAATCTTTAAAATAGAGTGGGTGAAAGGGTCCAGAGGCAAGTGCCAAAGTCAAATATTTGCCACTGCATTTTAATTTTCCACTTTGAAACCCCAGAGATAATTAGAATTATTCTCATTTGTCTGCCATGTCAACATGATTTAGGATTCTACTTAATGTGCAAAGAAAAAAAAAGTACAAAAATCTCAGTGTCACACAGTGGAAAACCAGAATACGGTACATAAGAGGTCATCGCAAGGTGATGGGCCTGGCTCTGTAGCCTCTCCTAGTTGTGCTCAGGACAGCTGAGAGGAGGGTGAAGCTTTGTGAAGAGTCGTGTAACCCCAGGGCAAGTTTAGCTTCTGCTCTGACATCCAGAATTGAAAAGAACATTTCAGCAGCTACCAAAAACCGTCAATGACCTAGGGAAAGCTCTTTGCTTCCTGGCATTTGTGTGCCTCCTTGCCAAGGCCTGGGGAGGTCAGCACAGGAACTTTGTTGATTACAGCCTTGCACAATTGCTTGGAATGCCCTGCCTTGCACAGGTGGCCTCCACCCTTCACCACAACAGTACCACTCTGCTTTAGGAACTGGGCTGCTTGCTGTGGTGCTTTCCCCAAAGATGGTATACAAAGGTATCCCAATGATTTCTTATAAATACCAACAAGAAATACTGCAGTCACTGGCATAAAAATAAATGTCAAGAGAAATCCTAGATTTAATTGAGGACATGAAGAATGAAGCAAAAAATGGTGGCCATGTTTACTTAAAAACCTGAAAATTAATTGTTCAACTTCAAGGCTTCAGGGCTTGGAAGACAGGTACTCACCTGCCTGCCTGTAAACACGGCAACAGTCCACAGTGAGAAGAAAAAAAAGCCAGAGGATAATGTTACAGGAAATAAAAAGTTTTACATTCAGTGTATTGAATGTAGAATAGAAAAATGAGTATTGGCCTTAGAAGTAAAACGTTTGTTTTAAAGTCAAATCAGGACAGTAAAATAGAGAGGGGTAGAAGACTTTCAGGAATGCTGTAGATCCCTTAAGACTCAGATAACAAATGATAGATGATCTGAAAATGACTAATGATTGGTTAATGAGGATTAATAGATGCAATAAGAATATGCACCTCCTTGCTGTAGGGAAATTCTAATGGCATTTTGTGTAACAATGAAAAAAGGGATTTTTTTTTCCTGATTCTGAGTTCACTTATACAGACTAGAAAGTAAATGAACGTGGAAAATCAAAACTTCATTGGCAAAGGAAAGTGAAAGGGGTATTTCAGATCTACTGATTCTGAGAGTACACAAGGTGAAGTCTCATTTGAAACCAGATCTCTGTCGAAACAGTTTAGCTACAGTTTTCATGTCTAATACCCCTTTAAAAACAATCTGCTTCTAAGTAATTTTCCACTTAGCTTTACAAAGCAGAAGCAGTGAAAATACATACTGGATTTGAGGAAGTGCTTTTATTTTACCAGATGAAAATAATAAAACCAAAAGTCTTATAAAGTCCCGCATGACCAGAGCAACAGCTGTATTCCAAGTCAAGATACAGATGTAGCAATTTTCAGTTACTTGCTGATACTGCAAGTAAACACAAGGGGTGCAACAGGGTATGTGACAATCAGGTATGTTAACAGGCTGTACTTAAAAATGGGTTCAAACTTCTACAGGGGAAGTTTAGATTGGATCTGAGGAAGAAATTCTTTCCTGTAAGGGTGGTGAGGCACTGGAATGGGTTGCCCAGGGAAGTTGTGAATGCTCCATCGCTGGCGGTGTTCAAGACTGGGTTGTACATAGCCTTGGGTGGCATGGTTTAGTGGGAGGTGTCCCTGGCCATGGCAGGGGGGTTGGAACTGGATCATCTTGAGGTCCTTTCCAACCCAAACCATTCTATGGACTTAAGAGTTGATAAGTCCAGATCAAACACTTCTCTGTTTGGAATGTATTAATTACAATAGGTATAACTGACACCATATAACCGATATTTAATAATACTATTTTAAGTAATAAATTAATATGATTTCTACCAAGTCATCCCAGTGATGAATAAGGATCAGGTGGCCTGTGCTGGATGCTTTTTACTCAGTACTGAACATACACCCCTGCCTCCAAGGTGATGACTCAAGATGTGGCCGGTACCACACTCGGTGCCACTCAAACCGACCCCATAGCAGAGACCAGAACGGATTCGTCGCCCAACATGCGCTCGGCTCCACCTTCCCCCAGCAGTTCCCGGAGGGAGCTCGGTGCCTGTGGCAGCCTCCCCAAGAAGGAGAGTCCCCCCGGCACCCAGGCACCCAGGCTCGGGCCGTGCCTCCGGCAGTCCCGCTCAACAAGGCCACACCTCTCCGGGTCTTTGCCCGGGCGCGCCCGTGCATCGCCTCAGCGACTGGCGATGCCTCTCGGCCTCAGGGTACATCCCAAGAGGCGCGAAAAGCGCGCGTCCGCCCGCCGCTTCGCCCCTTCGGGCCACCGTAGCCGCCGGGGGACGCGGAGGCGCGCGGGGGCTGTTGGGTCGGGCTGTGAAGTTGGATCCGGCGCGGAAAGTCGGCCCGTGAGGGAGGGCGCTCATTGGCCGGCAGAGAGACGGACCCCGTAGGGAACTGGGAGCGAGAGGGCCTGAGCCAATCGGGGTCGCAGGCTCCTGGTGCCGGGCCCGATCCCTGCACCTGAGGAGGCGACGTGCCGGGCCGGGAAGGGGCACGGGCTGGGCTTGGTGTCTGCCCTGCCAGGTGGGCAGCAGTGGCGGGATAGATGGGCGTCCCTGCGCGCTGCGGGGAGAGCGCGGAACGGAGGGAGGCCAGCCGCGGGGCCCACCTTGGCGGGAACAGGGTCGGAGCCGGGTGGTGTCAATGCCGAGGTGCTCTCCCGCGGCCTCCGGGGCTGAAGGTGCTGAGCGGGGAGAGAAGCCTTAGCGAGGGAGTGGGGCGTAGCTTGTCTTGAGCAGCGGCCGAGCGCGGGCGGTTGTGAGCGCTTGAGTTTATCGCGCTAACGTTGTCAAGTGTTTTGTGCCATTCTCAGCAGTGAGAATTAGTGGCCTAAAGCTATGTAGAAACGTCCCGAAAAGTTTTGGCTGAAGGGTAGTAATGCTTTCAGGTGAAGGAGAGGCTTATCTTTGAGTTCTTGTTTGTTGCTAGTTTAAAATTACTCAGAGTAAGAAGCTGAGCATAAACTTTACAGGCCGTGGAATCCTTTAGCCTGGCTTCTTCACTCTTTAATATGGTGTCAGTCTAAACAAATGGTAGTACGTTGTTGGTGGCTTTTTATTTCATAACATTGTGTAAGCTGCATTGAAATGTGATTGTTGTGGCTCATATTCTACTGTTAAAAGTTTAGTTTAAAGGATTCTCGGATGCCTCCTTCACAGTGTGGTGAAAGGAACGCCGAAGCTGGCCGTTTAGGTCCAAACTTCCAGCCTTCCCCTGCAACAGTCGGTTTGGTTCTGCTTGTATATCTCCATCTACTGGTGGAAAATGATGCTTTGAAGTACTCACGGCTTCGTGACAGGCAGCTCTAAGCTGTGGAGATATATAGCATCATTCGAGTCTCTTGGTGATGCCCCTGGGCGAATGGCTTTTCCTTTGTGAAAAGGAAAGCATACTTTTTATTTTCCCCAAGAATTCAAGTAACAAAAGCGTGGAGTGTCTGCTGCTTTCAGCAGTATACTCAACTGAATTGTACTAATAATGTAACTCCAAGTAAATGCCCCTATTATCAAGAAAATAGCATTAGATGGTATAGATTAAAATATTTTTGGTTTCTGAAGTTGCTTGTTGCATATTTTACTTTATATACATAGGCACTTAAATTGTTTAATTTATTTTTTCAAAACCAGGTGCAGCCATGCAAGAAAGTGTACGTTTTGCTTCATCCGGAGATGATGTTAAAATTTGGGATTCCTTATCTCTAACTGTGGTGGAGCAGTTCAACCCACATACCCCCACCCATCCAGTCAGCTCGCTGTGCTGGGCCAGCAATAGTATCCTTTACAGTTTGAACTGTAGTTTTGTGGGTGTTCAGCAAAATCTCAGTAATTTATTTGTTACATTTGTTAAAGTGGCTGTGAATCACAGCCTGATGTATTTTTGAAGTCTCGTATGAAAAGATTTGTGTATATTGTCAAGAAAATTTTGTGGTTCGCTGTGTTGAAGTGATTTACAAAATCAGCTCATGCTGGTAAATGCTTCTAAAGAAGTTTCTCTTTCTTTAGGAGGCTAACACTTTTTTAATGATTATGATATGCTTGAATTGCCTACCAATTGTAAAGCTAATTTATTTGTTTCTTCAGTAGTTGATTACAATATTTACTTTCAATACACTGCTTAATTTACTGACAAGGTTGAACAAAGCAATTGCTACTGTAGTAAAATTCTGTTCATAGTGTAGAGAGGAAAATTGTAACGAAATATTTTGTTTGTTTGTTCTTGAACAGCTTCTCACTGCTTCTGATGGGGTTTGATAGCATATACAATCCATTTACTCTGTAGGCACTGGTTTTCTTCGTGCTGTTTGTAGCATTTACAGAGGAAGCCCAAACATGTCGGATATGTAGGGAAACATTTCATAGGATAGTGGTGATTTATGCGTGAGAGTGGATCTGGTCCATTCAGACCTTTCACCTCAGTCTTGGAGGCCTATTACATGATGATGATAGGTGCTGGGTAATATAGAAGTAATGCAAATGGTGTACTGTCAGCTGAACAGCTTGTATGGCTGTCATGGGAAAAGGTGGTGATGTCTGATCTTGATGTAAAAGAAGAACAGGATGCTGACACATAACAGTTAAGTCCTGCAACTTCTGAATATCTGTCCTGTAAGTCTGCAAGAAAGTGGATGGATGAGGGAAAAAAGTTAGAACAATCAGAGCTCAAATGAATATTTTGGCTATGGAGCTTGCAGAGAAATTGAAACATAGAGGCAATGCTTTTATATATATACATATATATATAATGTATATACACACTTATATGTGTTGTTTAACAAACTTTAGCTATAGACTGTCTTGTTATCCTTTATTCTGTCTAGTCTCCTCTTTGTTCCCTAAAACTGAAACAATGAAGTTTCTTACTCTGTATACTTTTGAATGTTTGTTAATTCGTTAGGGGTAAAGCGCTGGTTTTGGTTCTGTATAATTCTGTAAGCTAAGACAGTGCCTTAAAATATTGAAAGCAGTAGGAAACACTAACCTGCCTACCAGTTCTTCAGTGTTAAATCAAGCCAATTAACCTATATGTTCTTAAATAAGCAAATATAAAATCACTATGAGCATTGGCCTGAAGACATACAGGAGACAGATCTAAATGATTACTCGATTTATTTGGTGTGGGTGCAGGGGGCAGATCCTCTGCTCTGCAACTGAAGACTTTCCTTATTACTTTGAGGTGCTTAGTAGCATGGAAGGTTCTTTTGGAGGTTTTGTTTTTCTTCCCTCAGTACAGAAGGAGACAAATTAGCAAACATTCATTGTAGTTTAGAAACTAGATGGTTTGTCACAAACAGAACTGTTCCTTAAATCCTTACTCTGGTAGACATTTCTTTGGACTCTAGTGATAAATGAGGCTCTTACTTGGGGGTGATAGGGAAACAAAAATGTAGGCTGGATAAGCTGTGTTATTGGTAAAGAGCTCTTAAATAATACCTGTCAAATATTTCTCTTCTCTCTGAAAGAAATAGTTCTGCCTTATACTGGTAAGCGCTGTAGTCAATGCAAGAGCTTCTTAATGAAAGCTTGTAAAATAGCCTTACGTTTCTATTTCTAGGTCCCTTCAAGGTACAGTTCCTTAGACTGTTTAGCCAATCTGTCTTCTGTTCAGTAAGGGAAACTCGCTCTTGTTTTTATTAATCACCAGTATAACACAATTATGTTCCTTAACTTGCGACTAAGATAGATACCTGGCCACTGCTTCTGCTGCTGGTGATAAAATAGTTGTTTCAAGCTGTAAAAGCAAACTTGTTCCACTCTTTGAAATAGCCGAAGGAGTAAGCATGAATTATACTGTTCCCTGTTTTTTTTCCCCATTCCACATTGTGTTCTGTCTGTATTGCATCTGTTCTGCCTTTTGGGATCAGTTTTATTTTACTATTGTTAGAGTTATGACACATGTAAAAACATTTCCTTGTCTACAGTCAAATACATATGAATGGGGGGAATAACAGTTCTAAAACAGCATGTGATGCTTGTATAGCTTTATGCTAGGGGAACTGGCCTTTTGAACTCCAACATGACAGCACAAGGCAGCCAGTGGTCCAAACTTGATCTGATGTGTAGGTGACTGCAGAGCTTAAGTTTGAACTGCATTTTCCAACTAGAACTGTCAGTATTATGCATGTCTGTGCATTGTACATTGAAAAACATAAATCTATATAAAGGTTGTTCTGGGGGCGTACATTTGCTAGCTTTTGGAAATATGAAATTCTGTTATGGTGTTTTAATTTTCTCTGTTAAAATGGAAGTGTGGCACTAAAAATTCTTCAGTAAGATAGACTTAGTTTTAGAAGAGTATCTTGACTGGTCACTTGATTGACTTGATAGTGTTCTAAACCATTCTAATTATTCCCTTTGGATAGCTATTCTAATGCTAATTTGAACTGGAAACTTTCTGAAAAGGTGTTCAGACTGAGCCTAAAGGTTGCTAAAGCATATTCTTTCAAAAGTGGAGTGTTTGTCTTGGAGATTTTGCTAAATCTGATCTGTTACTAATGGAATAATTTCCATTTTTTCCATGTTAGTAATTAGATGGACTTGTGTTTTCTTTGTTCAAATCTCAGGAACTTAAAAGTGAATTTTCAACATGACAGAACTGCATAATAATTTGTCCTCTATCTAGGTCTGTCGTTAAGATTGACGTTTTTTCCACAAGCTGGTACTTCAGCTATTTTAAAAAGAATCACTTTATTGAATTATGAGGTTTGCTGCTATAATATTCTTTATAATGTTTAGGGAATGTGAAGTGTGCATGACTTAGACAACTTTTTGATTTTCTTTTAAGGAGATGTTATTTTTTTTTTTGAACTTAGCATTTTCTTTTTAAGACTGTATTGGAATAGAAGTCTTATGATTGTACTTTAGGGGGCTGTAATTTAAAGAGAAAATGCATATTGATGGAAAAGGTGCTAAAAAATTGAAACAGGAAAGTAAGAGTTTATTAATTAATTTTAGATTTTAAAGTATATTAAGCTTATGTCCGAACTGGACTGCATTTTAAATGCTTTTTGATGGGAAATGGCTGTAGTGTACTGATAGCACTGTTGGTCAGTAGGACTATTTGTGTCAATGAAGATGAAAACACAAATCACTGTGCTTTGAAATAGGCTTGATAAACCCCTTAATTATCTTTAACAGACTTTCTTTTTTTCCCTTCTCTATCAGGCAAACCAGACATGTGTAAACTTAAATAGTAGTTCTTCATATATTGTAAGTGGAGGCCTTGATAACACAGTTAATATCTGGGATCTGAAATCCAGAAAGATTTACCGTAGTCTTAAGGTAAGTTTGGCTGAGGAAGCATTGTAGCTTTCATAACTTCAGGTTTTGCTGACAGCTGTAAAAAAAAAAAAAAAAAAAATATATAGAGAAAAACTTTAAGTCATGGATCTGGAGGATCAAGTTCACAGATGAGAGCAAGTACGCATTAAATGTCTTGTTCAATTTTGTGTTCTTAGAGAATCATAGAATGGTTTGGGTTGGAAAGGACCTTAAAGATCATCTAATTCCAAGCTCCCTGCCAAGGACAGGGGCACCTTCTGCTAGACCAGGTTGCTTAAAGCCCCATCCAACCTGGACTTGAACTGCCAAGGAAGAGATAGCCACAGCTTCTCTGAGAAGCCTGTTTCTCTGCCTCACCACTCTCACAATAAAGAATTTCTTCCTTGTATCTAACCTACATCTTCCCTGTTTAAGTTCTTTATATGCTGTAAATACTAAATTTAATTTAACAAGCATTCTTAATTTGATATCTACAGAGCACAATTCTGTAATAATGGATCTTTAAATTTTAAGAATAGGCTTTTTATTTTTTGAATTCTGTATTTATATTCTCTGATGGGGATCTTTTCGAAGGGCAGTATTTCAGGTAATTGCTGTTTCTGGTACAGCAAGCCTAACAGCAGTTTTGTATTGGTAGAATACAGTAGTAGAACTAGTGTTATGCAAAACTAGGACATGGTTGTCTTTTTCTAACTGATCCAGTACGAATTCTTTAAAACCTTGTTATGATGCACAAAACTTAGGATGGTCTAGTATATTTCCACGATGCCTTCAGTAGATGGTTTGCTCTCTCTGTTTAGAGAGGCTGTGATACTTTAGCCTTGATTTATTCTTTTTTTTTTTTCCCTGGACTCTTAAATTTACAGTTTGAAACAAAACTACTAACTAGCTAATACAATGCTTTAAATGTCTCCTCCTTCTTTTTGGGCTAAAAGTACTTGATTGGCTTCCTCTGTATATTCAATAAACACAGTGTCATCATTGCAAGTGACTAGATTGAAAAGCTATTTGGTAAACGGGTTAATACTAAAAAGCGTTGGAAGGGAAAGCTGGCAGTGGTACACCAGATTAACTGAAAATTTATTCAGATGTCACTGGTTTCTGGAAGACTTTAGTTTTATAGTAACATTAATGATGTGTCATAGGTATCTCTGTGGTTGTCCTGTTGAAGTATCGTATATAATTACAGCATCGTCTTTATAAATTTATTAAGAGTCTTCTGAAAAAAAAGTGGTCAAAATGTAGTGGTTGATCTTCAGTATATTCTGCTGCTCTTTCCTGGGATATTCCGTAGTAACTCTTAATCCTTTTAAATGTTACAGATTATCAGAAAAAGGTTCCATCAAGCTGAAGTTTTTCTGCAGAAGCACAAATTAAGAAGAAATATGATTATCCTGAATGTCTTTAACCATTTCCTTCTAACCTTGCTCCTCCCCCACAGGATCATAAAGATGAAGTCACATGTATTACATATAACTGGAATGATAGCTACATTGCCTCTGGATCTTTGAGTGGTGAAATTATCCTACACAGTGTTGCCACCAATTTATCAAGCACTCCCTTTGGTTATGGCAGCCATCAGGTAGGCTATCTGTTTTAAGTTCTTTTCAGGTATGAAGCCTTAATCCGCAGTGTTTAGAAATTGAAAGTGCATATCAAGAGCTTTTGAGTTTTGTTAATCTGTTTCCTTTTAATTTTCAAGAGTGCAGTTACGGAAAGGAAAAAACAGACCATTGTGTGTATTCTATTATAGTCAACATTGAAATGCAAATTTCTCAAGTATCTTTACTTATATATAGATTACAGTAGGTTTTACTTTGTAGACTGTGGTTCCTCAAGAAAAAACTTCTACATATGTTAGAACTGAATGAAAGACAGTTGGCTTTACAAACCAAAGCAGGGTTTCGGTGCACGACTTAATGTTGTTGCAAAGAACAGAGACCACATAGCTTGGGTTCTGACTTACCCAAAATAATCAGATTTACAACTGAACAGAGCCATCTTTATAGTAGGGATGAATATAAGCCTGCATTTGGAAATAATAAATTCATTTAATTTGGAGTTTAAAATTGCACGGATGCTCAAAGAGAAAAGCAGTGGGATTTTGAATTACCTACTTAGGTGTTTAGGTGATATTTTGGATAAGTAATTTGAAGGAAAACTGTGCAAAAGATAAACACAAAGCATGTGTGCTACTTAAAGGGCTTTGGTAGGGTTTTACACTGCAGTTTCTTTTTGCAGGCTCAAAAGATACTGGAGAACTATTGGTTGTCATTAAGGGAATTCCCTTGATGTAAGAGCACCTGCAGTAGTAAATGAGCTGTGTTGTCCCATCAGAAGTTCCAGTGTGTGTTTTTAGTCTGAATGTTGGCTTAGGCACAGCCAAATGTTTATGTTCTAGGCATTCTTTTTTTTTTTTATTTATTTCTTTGATGGCCAAGTCATTTTTATAGAGGTAGGAGCTGCCCAGGGGAGGCAGAAACATTGCTTTGGTCCTAAACCTGACCTTTAATGTTGCAGGGAGTACTGAACTTGTGACTTACTCATTTTCTGTTACTGCAGCAGCTTTTTCGGTCCTCGATTACAGATAGAGTGTGAAGTTAAATTTCTCTCCTGTCTAGCGTGAACTATATTACTCAGTGGAAATTCTCTTACAACTTTATAGCATCATGGGAATTGTGGTATACTTTCTGTTGAAAAATCTCTGTTAAATTGAAGCTCTCTCTGCTCTTAGGTGCTGCAGTGTCTTTGATCCATCACTAGTCTCATTGAAGCAAAATTGTACTTCATACTTGGTTTGATCTTAAAAATCCGTCTCTATAGTCAGTTCATTTTTCCGATTGGATTGTTACGATCTTACGAAATATGTGGAGGCAGGAGCTACAGGGAAATCCATGGTGGGAGTACGTGGCTGAGATGAGTTTTCAGAGCAAGGACTATGCTGCTAGTTAATTGGAAAATTAAGAAATTCTTATGAGGATGATTTGCATCATCCTGTTTGATATGTTTGATTCTTTCCACCAAAAAGTGATTAGGAATAAGTGATGCAATGAATACCTATTTTGGTAGGTGGGATCAAGAGGCCTGCTGCAAAGCTGGGTGACCTTTAAGATGTATAAAGATATTTGAAGTTTTAAATCAAAGTAATTTCAAGCGCAGAGCTAGTGTTCACTTCTGAAAGGGTCTATAACAGTTTCTAAAGGGGGGCAGTTCTTTGATTGCAGTCTTAATTTAAAATGGAATTGAGCCATAATTTTGTAATGAGATGGCTACTTTGATGTCCCAGTTTATCAGCTTATTTTATATCCTGAAAATTATCTTCTTATTTGCAAAAATAGCTTTATTTTTTGTTTGGGGCTTTAATTGGTACTTGTAAAGAATTTCAGGGTTAATTGTGCACTGAAGCAAATATCTGAAGACTGGTGTAATTCTGTTAGCTTTAAAAAGCTTTTACTTGATTTACAGTTTAGGGGCCCAGTTTTCTAAGAGTAATCTTGAATAGATACACAGTGTATTGTCCTGTTTGATTGTGGCACTAGCTGTCTGGCTTAGTAAGGGTCACCTCTCCCTAGTAACTTTTTTTTGCAATTGGGGAATGTGAGGTCAAACTAACCTTGCAAAATTTAGTTTGTCTGTGTTTAATACATCATGATGTGATACAGTTTCTTTGCCAGTTAGTTTCTGATATTGGATAGACTCCAAAAGTAGTAGAATAACCCGAGGTTGCAGTGCTTTCTGTCACTTTAAACAATTTTCTTTGCATATGAGCATCAGCCTATATTCTCTGGACTGATCTGATTTAGAAACATCTTTGTGCTTTATTAGAGTTGAGTTCTTGCACAGAGTTGTTTGCAAATCCCATAATTTGTCTTTGCTGTTGGTATCCAGTTAGACTACCAGATATTTACCTGCTTGCTGTTGTGAGGATGAATTAAGGTTTGTTTCGAAGCATGTTTGCTCAAATCTTCACTGCCTGGTGGTATTCTCCTAGCAACAGGATTTAGTTCAGTTGTTTGAACAGCTGGCTGATTTGTAAAGAAGTGTGATGAGTTTTGGTCATACAGTGAAATAGCTTTAAAAGCTGAAGACTATCAACTGTATTTACATCTGCTTTCTCACTTACAAGGCTCAGTAAGGTATAAAGGAGATTAAGAAACTATACTATATTTAAATAAGGTGATTAATGATGTTAGAACACTTGGTTTAGCTTTGGGCTTTTCGCTTGTTTCCCAGTGGTGAAAAGCAACTAGTTCTTCTCAGCAATGGGCCAATTATTTTCTGAAGTGCACTGCTCCTTGTTTGACTGTTTTATTGTGAAGCTTAAGCTTCAAATTAATTGACTTGCTTTTGGGAGATGAAATGTTTTGGCTTTGTCTTGTCAAGCAGCCTTTCAGAGATGAGGTTCTTTCATGCCTTCTTTCAGCTGTCAGGGCAGGAGTTTGAAACTTCAGCATGTAGCATAGTCAGGGATGCATTTGACTGTCTCGTAATAGTCTACTCAAATTCAAGCACCTCTGTTCCATGAGTCTGATCTAGAAATTGCATTGTTGCAAGTGGAGTTTGTTGCTAGCCTAATTCAGTGACAGTGAGTGAATAGGAGCTTCCTCATACCTCCTTCATCAGCAACCTGAAATTAAATTTTTAAGCTGCTCTGAGGAAACACCATGACTTCAATGGGAAGTGGGGAACAGAGGTAATATGGGGAAGATATGTATATGGAAGAGAATGAGAACTTGCCTTGGGCCTGTAGAAAAGGAAATGGGAGACCTGGCAGGTTAGTAAGGGAGGCTTGAGGAGAGCTGGAGAAAGTAATCTTAGTAGGCAGGAGGATGGAGGGGTGAGAAAATAGTACATAAGCAAATGCTGGAGGCAGTAAGGAAGGTATTTGGAGGTGAAGAGTTAAGATAACTATGAGAAGCAGGCAGGTTTGCCATGTCAGTCTTGTACGTAATTAAAGCTGTTACTGCTGAGTCACTCAGTATTTTTTTTTAATGTAAACAAACTGAAAATGCTAATAAAATGTCTCCATGTCCAGTGGGAGGCCCATATTAATTATAAAGAGTCATCTTCTGTCCGATTTGAATATGCAGTTGTGGAGCAAATATGCTTTATGGAGCAAATACGCTTTGTGGAGCAAATAGGCTTCCAGTGAGACCTGCAATACAAGTGCTATGTTGGAGGCATATGAGCCAACACATCTCCATTAAAAGAAGTTAAAGAGAGAAATAGGATAAAATCCAGTACAGTGCATTGTGATGTGGTCTGTGCTGGAATGATATAATAGCTTTTTGAGAGCTTTTTCAGACAAATAAAATGTAACATCTCTCATCTGGCTGGACTTGAGTAGAGCCTTTATTCAGTGCCTTGTGAGGAAAAAGAAGATGTAGGTTAGACAAGGATTGGGGAGGGGTAAGAAAAAGGCTGTAGGAAAGAAGACAGTATGTGATATTGAAAGAAAATATTTGTTCAGGTTATCAGTAGCTAATGTTGTTTAATGTTTTCAGCAATAGTTATGACAGAGAAGTAGAGCTCTGATGAGACACAGTTGGAAGATATTGTCCATAAGAGAGAATTGTGTCAGTGTCCATAAAGGATTGAAATATTATACATGGGAACAACTAGCACAGTATAAAAACTGAGACATCACCATTGAGGCTTTTCTTATTAGACTAGTGTTTGAAAAGTCCTAAGAGAAAGAAGGGCTTGGGCTGCTTGATCATGAAATGGCAATGAGCAGCCAGAACAGACTGAATCACAACAAAGAAGATGCAATCTAGGATATGTCGGGATAGGTATTTACAGTACAAAATGGAGGAAGTGTTACTGCCATTGCTAAGGCAGCAGCAAAATGTTTTGAGGGTCGTACAAGATTTTGGTTGTCCATATGCAAGAAATATGCAAACTGGGAAAGCTGCAAAGAGACTGATGGTATTGAAAAACAGTCTTTGGGGACTGTGTCTTGCATATTGCATATAATGGAATAAAGCCTGAGAGAAGGCGAGGTGTTGGTGTTTATTAAAACAGGAAAAAGCAGCACTGGGGAATTTGGAAACAATTTAAGTGTGAGGGCATTAGTGGCATAGGATTGAATTGGTGTAAATGGATCATAAATAAAATTAATCTGGAAATTAAGTATTGTAAGTTAGTATTAGAGCAGTGAGGTTCTAGAACGTCCTCTGAACCAATACGGTGTAAACAAAATGCTTGCCTGCTCCTGAAAGGCAAGTTAAGGTCCTGAATTACATGATTCTGGGATTGCAAGGCTGCTTGTGATAAAACAGACATTATCCTCTCCTGTGGTCCTAGCTGACAGGGCAAAGTCTGTTCTTCTGCAGGATCTGCATGCATAACTCTAGAGTCTGTCTTATCTAATTGGCTTGTATCAAGTACTTAAGATCAGTGCAAGGGAATTAAGTTTAACATTCTTGGCAAGAGACTAATCAGTAAAATAATGTAGCTTTTCACTTCTCTAATTTTAGATGTGGTGTGGGTTATCTTGTAACTTGTGTGATGGCATGATACTTAATGAAAAATCAAGAAACTTTTCTAGAAGTTTGTGGGTTTCTTTTTTTGTTTTTTTTTTTAACCTTGTCATTCGTTTTGCTGATCAGCTCTTATGGTACCCCATACTGGTACAAGGGGGGAAAAAATATCTGCCCCTCTAACAGCAAAAGTGGCATTGTTATAAAAAAATATTTTTTAAAACCACATTTTATTTTTCAGAGTAGCTAGCCATTCTAAATTACTTGAACTTAATGTAATGTCTGTGTTTCTAATGTGTTTGTGTGTTTAGAAACAATATAATACTGTGTTAATGGTGTTATCACACCTCATTTTTTATGTCTATTTTACAGCCTGTTCGACACTTGAAATACTCATCCTTTAAGAAATCTTTGCTGGGCAGTGTTTCTGACAGTGGAAATGTAACTCTATGGGATGTAAATAGCCAGAACCCGTATCATAATTTTGAAAATGCTCATAAAGCGCCAGCTTCAGAAATCTGCTTTTCTCCAGTCAATAAGCTGCTGCTTGTAACTGTAGGTTTGGATAAAAGAATTATTCTCTATGACACTTCAAGTAAAAAGTGAGTATTTTAAAGGCCTTTTGATTTTGGAAGGATCCTTATTTGTTTTTTTGTGAAATGAAAAAGCATGCTAAACTATGAAATGAAACATTTAATTCAGACCATATTCAGAATGGTTGAAGTGGTTGGCATACTGCTACTGGAGAACCTGTCCCATAATCCATTTTGCTTTTTATTTAAAAACAAGACAACCCTCCAAATAAACAGTTAAAAAAATCCCAAGGCATGTAGTAACTAATTGAGGTTCTGCATACGAGTGACCACTCTGCAGTGCTTGTGTGAGAGCTTTTCTTATTGATACAGAACAATTAGCTTCTGTAAGGGGCAGTACAGCTTGTGAGGCCATTCATGCCCCTGAGCTTAGTTTATCTGCTTTTCTGCTTCAAGATAGAGGACACAACTGTGGTGCACAGAGTTGCAGAGATAGCAATCCTTAAATATTATAGAATCATAGAATGGTTTGGTTTGGAAGGGACCTTAAAGATCAACTAGTTCCACCCCCATACCATGGGCAACAACACCTTCAACTAGACAAGGTTGCTAAAAGCCCTGTCTAATCTGTTCTTGAACACATCCAGGTTTGGGGCAGCCCGACTTCCCTGGGCAACATGTTCCAATGTCTCACCACTCTCACAGTGAATAATTATTCCCTTAAATATGGTATTTATAGGTAATAGAGTATTGGTTTGAAAAGAAGGATGCATGGGGCATAGGTGATGGGACTGTGTAGTAGGAGGGTAGGACAAGTGTTTTCATGGGACTTTTGGTTCTAGTGCAAATTGTGCTTTCACTGTAGCTGAATAAAAGCAGGAGTCTGACTCTAGTTTGGAGGGGTGCAATAGGAGGCATACTAGGACCTGAAGTTGTTCCTAGTTGTGGGAAGGTTAGAGAATATAGGCTTGTGAAGCTAAAGGATGTACATAGTATGACTGCTACTTCAAACTATGACAGTAAATCATGTTGGTGTCAGAGCTGCTGTTTTGAAGGCAGTTTGATCCTTTCCTGGTGGAATTTGGGGGGGGGGGTACATGCAGTCTTTAATTTGTTAAGCAGGAATGTGTAGTATAAGCCTAATCCACTGTTCCATAACGTATTTCCCTGAATTTACTTGGCACTAGAGAAGTGGAACTACTGACCCATAGCTGAATTATGAAAGTTTTTGTTTTATTTTATTTTTCAGATATGCTGTTTTGAAAAGTTTAACTTTTGAACTCTAAAAGCTTCTTTATCCTGTCCTTTCTCCTGTCTGAAGGTTACTCACAACAATTGTAGCTGATTTTCCTCTGACAACAGTAGACTTCATGCCTGATGGTACTACTTTGGCTATAGGATGTTCCCGGGGAAAAATCTGCCAGTATGACTTAAGACAACTGACATCACCAGTGAAAACAGTTACTGCTCACAAAGGCTGTGTGAAATGCATACGTCTTCAGTTCAGTAGCACTTTTTCCAAGGTAAAAAAGCCTTTCCTTTTTATTGGTCAATATGTAGATTAATGAAAGTTAAGCATAAGTTTAAATTCCAAAAGAAAATGTTAGTATTCCATTTTTAACATTAATGATGCCAACAAAAGCAGTTCACTGTAACACAGAAATTGTAAACTGCTTGTTCTTCAGTGCCATTTTAAGTTTTTGTAATGTGGAATTCCCCCCACCGCACTCTGTTTTCACTGAGTGAAACTTCAGTCTTGAATTTGCTGGTGTAAATATGCAGATTGGTTTGTGGCAACTTAGACTCATTTGTAGGCAGTAGCAGAAATGTCTGTGGTGGCCCTTCCACTTAAGAGGAAGACACACAGCTCCCTGTCTCAAGGTATGTTGCATGGTCTTATATGTGGTCTTTTGCAGGCATAAATACGTAGTGAAGTTGATTAAATAATAGAGAAGGCTTAAGAGGTTCTTCCAAGACTTAATTAGACTCTACTGTAGCTAGAAATCCCACTGCTCATTCAGTGGAGACAGGGAGAACCTTTGAAAGGGATTCTTTACTTCTTTTCTAGCACACTTACTACTAGTAGTTGACTGTTTGTCCTGGGTTTAGCCGTAACAGTTATTTTTATTCTTCTTAGTAGCTGGTGCAGTGTTGTGTTTTCGACTTTAGTTTGAGAGCAATGCTGATTACATGCAGATGTTTTTAGTTGTTGCTCAGTAATGCTTACCCTAATCAAGGACTTCCCATTCTCATGCTCTGCCAGTGAGGAGGGGCACAGGTAGCTGGGAGGAAGCAGAGACCCAAACTAGCCAAAGGGGTATTCCATACCATAGCATGTCATGCCTAGGATATAAACCGGGGGGAGTTACCCAGAAGGCCCAGATCGCTGCTCAGGTCGGGCTGGGTATTGGTCGGTGGGTGGTGAACAATTGTATTGTGCATAACTTGTGTTTATTGTTTTTTTCCTTTCCCCTCTTATGTTATAGTCTGTTGTTATTTCCCTTATCATTATTACTATTACTGGTGGTAGTAGTAGTTTTGTATTATACCTTAGTTACTGTTTGCAACCCATGAGATTTACATTCTTTTGATTCTCCTCCCCATTCTGCTGGGAGCAGTGGAGGAAGAAAGAGGGGAGCGAGCAAGTGGCTGCATAGCTTGAATAACCAGCTGGGCTTAAACCACAACACTATCCCTTTGCAATTTAGAGTCCCTAATAATGTAAATTTATTCTTTTTTTTTTTTTTTCCCCCTCTCATCCCTAAGTCTAGAATTACCCTATGTTCTGTTGCTATTCTTTTGCAGGTCCACACAGTATTCAAATAATAATAGAGATGTTTCCCATGTTCTTTGAAATTACATTAAGATACTTTTCTAATATTTGTAAAGGCATGTCTCCTAGGCAACCTTTGCAACTTGAGCTGAGGGTTGAGTCTGGTTTTTTTTTCAGTATTTTGAAGCAGAAATACTCACTTATATTTTTACTTTTAGCTGAAGGAATAGTAACTTCTCTTTGTTCTATTTTTTTTTTTTCAGTCTAACCTTACGAGTTCTTCAAATAAACCTGTATCCAAAAAAGTAGAAGTCAAAGCTGGTAGTAATCTTGGAGGAGTTCAAAATACTGGTATAAAAAATGTTGTCTCTCAAGCGTCAGCAACAGTTTCATCTCTGACATTGCCAAAAGAGAATAAGGGAGGAGAGATTCTTCCGGAGAAAACAGGTAGTGTCCTCTTCCTACTCTTACAATAATATTAGGCATAACGTAGAATGTGGAAGGAGTATTTTGTGCCTTGACCATTACAGTATACAAATTTCATTGAGGGAAGGGCATTTGTTTGAAGGAACTGCATGTGCATGCATGTACACTTGCACCTTCTTTTTTCTCTCCTACTGGTTAGACATACTGTGAGACTGTGGGGAGTGAATTGGGAGCTACTTCAAGCTTTAGAAATGTGAAGTCTAGAATTCTGGTCTTGAAGTACAAGTATGCATTTAAAGGAGAAAACTGGTGATATTGTGGGTCTGTCTTGCATTCTGACTTCCTGTGGATTTTGTTTACGTACATGATATATTTTTTTGATGCACTTTTTTGTATGGAATGCAGAGCTAATGGATTGTAATTCTATTAATAAACAGGAGTAACAGGCCTTATCTAAAAAAGTCAACCAAACAAAGCACAGGGAAAAAGAAACCTAGTCTGAAAATCCAAGTGAGAACTGAACTGTATTTTTTGTGTGAGGCATGACTCAAACATCACATGGTAGGAAAGATGTTAAATATAGTTGCAAGTATGATTAGTTGTATAACTGTACTTGCTATTTATGCCTCTGAAATTAACAAGTTCTTTACAAAAATTCTAAGCATTATTCTAAATTTTTGCCACTGTATGAAATGTATTCTTAAAATTTTATAGAATTCAGGAGTTCTGAATTCAGTTCTGGTCATATCAGTTATACAGTCAGTTTGATTCTTGGAAAATCTTCAAACCCTTTTAATGCAACAGCACTTTTTCCCTCTGCTTTTTAAATAAGGAAAAATACATTCAGCAACAGTAACTAGGCAATAAGCCACTGCACTCCATAGAGACTTGTATTAATGACTTCCCTTGGGTATGCAGTGAATTAGGACGTGAATTAGAATGTTTCCTATGTATACAAGAAGTGTTACTAAACATCATTACTGAACGGTGTGTAAAACTTGATTTCTCTTAAAATATATGTTTTGTTATCTTTTTTTGAAGACGTAATAGCTGTTACCCCTTAAACAGGACCATGCACAATATATAAATATTTTAACAAAATAAAGGCTCACCAAGTAAAGCAGATATTTTTCATTGAACTAAGTGTTCACTAGAAGTAAAGACCTCTGTGTACTTCAGAAGATGGAGTCTTTATACTTAAATATGGTAATGGATGAGGGATCACAAACTGTATTTGTTCTGTAGAAACTCTTCTAGACCCCAGTTATGGGCTTTGGAGAAATAAAGGGGCATTCAGTTAAGCAATTTTGACAGCATATTTGAAACAAAAAACCCAGCTCCTCAGACAGCTGTAAAATATCAGTGATAAAAAGCCCCAGACTGTTTATAAGTACAAAAGTATAGGTGAGGTTGGAATGCGATGAGAAGTTTGGATGTACTTTGAGGCTTCCCATAACCTTCTGTTTAACAGCCGTCCTGTGGTTTAGGCACTTACTATGTTTAGATTTACTGCGTGAAAATATACAAAAGACATTTTGCCCTATTTCGTATTATGCTTTTTCCATGTAGATCCTCTGTAGATGTTGGCACAGGTTGATAGCACACTTCTAGTTTAACTTCCTTAACTAGCAAGTGCAGTCCTACGTCACAGCTGACATATCTGAAGGTGTAGAAAATGTGGCATATTAATGCATTCAAAAATGAAATCTTAAACTTGATTCACGTTCAGTTTATGTGAATACTTGGACATGCTTAATTGTAGTCATCCACAAAGTCACATTTTGATCACTTGAACAAATAATATGAGAAGTATACAAACACCCATACTACTTCTCTATGTATATAGAAAGGTTTTATGAACAATGGTTTCTTAATTTATTAAAGTAGGTACAAAATAAAGCTTTTGTATGTATAGGTGATTTATTTTTAGGACACTTATTTATGTATTGCATAGCACAAATGGTCTTTGCCCAGTTCTTATCTTGTACAAGCAAAATCTAGGCACTTTTTGATTTAGCACTTCAGTGATGGCAGAATAGCTGCTTGCTTACAGGCCTGATCTGGTTTTCAAACATAGTAAATTGTGAAAACTATTTAGATAGTTATCTTAGCGGTTCAGTTCACTTCTCCATGTATTAAGGATACAGGGATGTTGTGCAGGAAGCTAGGGACCGGGTTAGGAAAGCTAAGGCCCAGTTAGAATTAAACTTGGCTAGGGAAGTTAAGGAAAACAGGAAGGGATTCTATAGGTACATTGCAAATAAAAGACAGGCTAAGGACAACGTGGGCCCTCTTCAGAAACCATCGGGAGAACTGGCTACCATGGATATGGAGAAGGCTGAGGTTCTTAACAATTTCTTTGCCTCAGTCT
>JASSUY010019911.1:0-24098 GCA_032466535.1 Forpus xanthops
CCCCCCCCCCCCCCCCCCCCCCCCCCCATTTTAAAACCGCTGCCCCCTGTCCTGTTAGGACAGCCCTTGTTAAGAAGCCTCTCTCTGGTTAAGCTCCCTTCAGGCCGCCATCAGGTCTCCCGAGCGCCTTCTCTTATCCATGCTGACCAACACCAGCTCTGCTTTCCCTCGTAGAAGAGGCATCCCAGCTCTCCCCCCATTTCCGTCGCACTCCTCTAACACGCCGGGGACCCCCGAGCTGGCCGCAGCACCCTGGCTGGGGTCTCACACGAGGAAAAGACCTTCAGAAACGCAGCCACCGTTGCCGAGTGCCACACGGGCATCCCTGTGCAGGTGCTACCTCCCACCTCCCCGCCCTTGCGGTTCATCTGAGGGATCCTCCTCTGTCCTAAAGCTGCGCTCCCTCTCGAATGGGCAAAAAGGCTGACAGCTCTCGGGTCGAGCTATCTCTGCGGGGGGCACCTGAGAGGGCCAAACCGTCATACCGACTCTGCACAGCCCCGACTGCGCTCCTCCGCTCCAGCAGGGGGCGAGAGCTCTCCTGGTTGCCTTGCCGGGAGCCTCTCTGGCGCCGCGCCGCTTTCGGGCCGAGCCTCAGCTATGGCGAAGATAGGCGCCAAGAGGGCCGTGTGAGCAGAGAGGGCCGGGCCGGGCCGGGCCGGGCCGGGGGGAGGTCGGACGGGCGGGCGGAGGCACGCGGCGGTGGAGGGGTGCTGGCTGGTCTGTCGGTCGATCACTCGGTCGCTCGCTCACTCACTGGAGTCGTGTCCCCGTAGGTACCCGCTGTTCCAGCTGGGCAGCCCGCAGCTTCGGATCTTCCGGCCCAACTTCTTTATGCTGGCCGTGCGGCCCGGCGTGCCCCAGCCTGAGGATACCGTCCAGTTCCGCATTTCCATGGAGTGAGTGCGGGAACGGGGCACTGCATGGCTCTGGGTCTGTCGCGGAAAGGGCCCAGGGCTGCCCCTGGGGTACAGAGGAACACTCAGCCTCCCCGTAGTGCCACCCGCCCCGGCATACTGCCCTTTGGGCTGCAGTTTGTCTTGACAGGAGTGGGAAGATGAGGTGCCAGATAGCACCCTTTGGGCCTGGAGAAGGGTCTTCTGCCTCAGAGAGAACTTTTAGAGAGCTGCCTGGCCTTACTGACTTAAGTATGAGCTTTGCTTTGCTCCTCTTCCTGAGAGTTAATGGGGCTCAGCCTTCCCAGGGATGGGCTTAGGAGGAGGGAAGTGCTTATAAGAAGATCCAGTGGAAACAAGGTGATGTCCAGGTATTTCTTGAGGGCTTTTTCAGCCTAACCAGTCTGGTTGCACACACTAAAATCCACAGACCTGTGGCAGGTCTTGGAAATACAGGAAAATGCTATTCAGAAAATTAGTAGGGTTCCTAGGGTCAGGCAGTGAGAAAGCCTATCCTTGCTGAACAAGAAATATATCTGGGATTTTGACTGTTGCGGCTGCAGGGATAAAATAGTTGTTATTGTTACAGTTTATGGATAGTGAATTGGTGTAGCAGTGTGTGATCTATGTTGAGTTTATACTTTTGTGCACTAGAGCTGCCTTTCTTAAAAGGAGAAGATATATTTATTCCAGGTTTTTAACCACTGTAAATATTCTGGCTGTGTTTTATTTTAATATTTATACTTTTCCATCTTTCTTTCCCCAAAATATTTTTGCATTGCCTAGAATGACAAGAATAGATGTCAAGAATTACCTTGAAAAAATATACAATGTGCCAGTAGCCGCTGTGAGGACCAGAATACAGTATGGTAAGTGCAGTTGAGTGATGCAAAGGGGTGACTGCAACATCTCTATGCAGCCAGAACAGACTATCCAGAGATCCATTAGATCTCAACAAACTGTGGTTCCAGGTGCTTAGCTGGTGGTATCCATCAATATAATTGTTTATTTCTCCATTTGAATAAATATGCACCACTTTGTACTTCAATGCTTTAATTAGATTATGACATAAATTTAGTTTAGAAAGAAAAACCTTAATTTTAAAAAGCTTGATTGTCTTGACAGTTGCCTAATTTGTGCTGTATGCTTTTGTAGTTGGTATTGTTTCTCCTTGAAGACCAGTGGGTGTCTCATTTCAAAAGAAACTGCTTCACGTGTCTTAATAAAACAGTAATTAAATTTAATTTCAGCCATAGCCTTAAAAAAAAAAAAAAAACCAAAAAAAAAAAAAAACCCAACAAACTGAGTTGAGATTACCTGGCATGCACACAGAGAAAGTGTTATGGTTTAACAAAAGGCAGTTTGTAGAGCAAAGAAAAATACTCTGTTAGACCAGTCGATACTGTCGTAAAAACATCTCGACAAACTTCCAGTTTTTCATCACTTGTCACTGTATTTCTGCTACAGACCTGTATGCTTCCACTTGTGGTCTTGCCCTGTGCCACTCCTATGAAAAAAAAAACTGAAACAAGCCAACAACAAAACCAAACACAGCAAAACCAACCCAAGAGAAAAATTAAAAATATTCCTGGTTTAAGTTATGCTGAACTCTGACCTGGGGGAGAGGGACCTACCTCTGACTGAAATAAGCTAAATTTATCTAATATCATCTTTACATATGAATCCATCTCCAGAGCTTCTCTGACTGCAGTTTGGATGCAGTGCAAAGTCAGGAATATACTTTTCATGGGTTTTTTTACCTTTTGATCACCAGGCAGTGTGTGAGTCAAATGGAGGGTGACTTGTTGGTGAGGATATCTTTGATAGCTGAGTTTTTCTGATGCAGTGACTAGCAGAGGGTTGATGTGTTTATAATGGTAAGAGTAGGGATGATGTTAAGAAAGGGATAGGGAAAAAAAGTTGTAATAGTGAAAAATGGAGAATGAAAGAAGAAGCTTTAAAACAAGATTGTAGAACTCGGAACGTACAAAAGGAGAAAAAGCAAACAGGAAGATCATCTGTAATATGCTCGTGGGAAAAAAACCCAGACAAACCACCAGAATTAAGTAAAGTCTTAAATAACAAACACAAAGGTCTAAACAGCATTGGAAATATGAATATTTTATATTCGTATATTCATGTTACAATAGTTTTATCTGACACTGCTAATGGAAGTGATGGTAGAATGTACATATTCAGAGATAAAAAATGAATGGTAGTTAAAATGTCTAATAATTTGAGAGCTAAAATTTCTAATAATTTGAGAGCTTTATTGTCTGCCTAACATGCAGAGATAAGTTTAACTTCCCACTCAGCTATAACCAGCCTACTTGCAGAAGGTTGAAGCGCCTTGGTTTGTTTGGATGTGGAGCGTCATTTCCTGGTGTATAAACAGTAGATCCAGCTCATTAGCTGAGTAGTAAAAATTGACAAGTTTGAGGCTGTTTAGTGTTCTTTCCTGCTTGTTTTCATGAAGCTTTTCATGTTGCAAGGACTGTTATCCGTACACGCCCCCCACTCAAAGTGTAGGAGACTTACCTCCTTGCTTCTTTGCAGACTTTATGTGATGTGAAGGCACAATGGCTGTCAGCAGCATGAGTCTGGTGATGCTACACTTTAGTAATTGTGGTGCTGTGCTGGTACTGAAGAAAGAGTGTTCCTCTCAGCAGTAAATCAGAACTAGTGAAGTCCCCCCTTCAGCTTGGCCTAGCTTTGGGAAGCTTGGAAATCCAGGGAAGTAAAAGGTGGGATTCTCTTAATTTCTGCAGGTTCCAACAAAAAGAGGAATCACAAGAATCAGAGAGTGAAGAAGCCAGATTATAAGGTCGCCTATGTACAGCTGGTGAGTTAACAGGGATGCTTGTGGGGAAAGAGGGAAGGGATTGTTAACTAGCCAATCTGGAAGTAATATTCAGTGAATTGTCTGTCTGGCTGAATATTTCTGCCCATCCTCTAATAATGAGATTTTCTTTAATATGTTCCAGAGTGTATAAGGCCATTTAAATGATTTAGTCTAAAAATCAAACTCAAACAAATGGTTAGTTTTCAAGTCCCTTATTTGTTTGAGGTCTGTGTGTAAGTTATGGTCTGATGTCATATGGTGCTGCTTTGCCAGTGAGTTTCGTGCTGACCCTGTACTCTGTGTGCTGGAAGGTTCACGACTTGTGTGGTTGATTGCTGAAACATCCAGTAAGTGAAAGAATATATTGTAAGGGTAGGGAACTTCTTATTAAAGCTTTTGGATTTCAGAGAAGACTAAGGCATATTCCTTGGAGAGCTCTTAGTCATGTTTAACAAGCATGCATTGTGGCTAAACCAGGTTCTGAAACGTATGTTGGTTGCCCAGTGGAAAAGGAGCTTCATGTTCTTACGAGTTTATTTCATAACAGGAGCATATTATAGTTTAAACTCTTCTTGGCTTACCTGTCTCTATGTGAAAAAGAAATTCAACCAGTGACAGAAACCCCCTTCACATACGAAAATTACATTAAATGTATGCTATTTATGGTTGTAAAACCATAAGCTCAAAATTGCTGTTGACAATTCAACCTCAGTTTTACTCCATCCTGGGACAAGGATTCAGTATGGAGAGAACACTGTGATCTTAAAAGACTGCATAAGACTTTGTATGGACTTGGGCTTAAACTAAAGAGGCACAGACGGTGGGAGATCTGATGGCTTTATGATTTTTCAAAGTTTAAATGTGGTTAGAAGTTTTTTCTCTAAGCCCCTTCTGAGAATGGGAGTGAAAACAGAAGTGAGAAGAGTGTGTTTTTCTGAACAGCCCTTTCCTTTAAAAGAACAGTATAAAGTACAATATTAATAGAAAGTAATGGTGTTATATTTAGGTAAGGACTAAGCTTCATTTTTCTGTGCTGATATTAAAGGCAACCTCTTCTCTGAGGATTTTGCATCATGACGGCTAAAAAACACATTCATTTTTCAAGGAAGATTCTGTTTTGATGGGAAAATTCTCCTGCCTAGATTGTCTGTGCTAGGTTTCTGTCTGACAAAGATCAGATATGAAAGACTGAGAACGCAGCTGAAGAACTGTATGCCAGGAGTGATGTTGCATCTTAAAAGTGTCTTTGAGTGTCATTCGTAGGTGGATGTAGGCACTTCCCATTGTCTTGGCCTCTTGCTAGTGACTTCTTTGCTTTTATTCACTCATGTTGAAAGATTGAAGCAGATACGAAGCTTTAGCGAAATGTGGTCAGTTCTCAAATTTTATTTGACTGTATTTAACAGTCTTACATCTTTTGTCTGATGAATTAAGGAGGTAGTCTGCAACCCACAGATACACATAGGGAAGGAGTGGAAAGCAAAATGCAGCTTCACTGTGGAGCAAGCCATTCACAGTTAGCTTTACGTCAAACTTCTCATCCTAGAATAGTTTCCATTACCTTAAAGGTAGCTCCACTGTGGAGTGGAGAGTTACTCAAACTAGCTTTGTACCGAAAGCAGTCACAGAGCATGAACTGGTCATTCCTCCAGGCTCTCATTTTGTCTGCTGGGCAACGTACAGAGCACTGTGGTTCTGTGGCTGAGGACTACTTTTGGTATACATGACAGCAAATGTCCCTTACTTCATTGCTTTATAGTATAGTGTAAGCATAAGTTGACATGGCGTGTTTTCTATCTGCCCTATTAATGGATCAAGGGACCACCTTTTTGGTATTGTATTTCATTGTAAGTGAGGAAATTGTGACCGTTTACTAAAGTCTTGTCATTTAAGGTTGGTCCGTGCATTTCCCCCTCACTTCATTTCCTTTCTCTTTGCTCTCTTTTTCCAATTGTTGGTGCCTGTAATTTCTTTAACAGTTAGGTGTGTGTGTCTTCCCTCCCCACCCCTCTCTGCTTTTGTTCTTTGCTTTTGATCACTGTCTCTGTCTCAGACAGTGAGCTCCCAGTTCTGTGTTCACACCAGCTTTAAACACTGTATGAGGCCAGAAACCCAGGGTAATTTCTTAAATTGAAGGTTTTGCCTTAATTCACATTCATGGTGTGATTTAGGCTGTAACAGGCCCCATGCAGTCCATTATGAATATCTGCCTAATTTAGGAAAGTCTTTGGTAACCACTGTAAAATCCTTATTTTCATGAGAATTAGTTTGCATCTGTCGTGACTCAGAGTAGCTGGGCTTTCCCACCATTTTTACCAGCTGTGTTTTCTTTCAATAATCCAGTTTCAAGTTAAAACTGCTTATGACTGGAAAAACAAGGACGTTTTTGGAAGGTCTTGAGTTAATCTTTGTATTGGCCACTAGGTGGAAGTATTGCTCTTTCAGTGTGACCTGGTAGCAGCTGTTGTTAGCTTTACCTGAATGAAATTATGTTCTACGGTTTTGCTTCCCTGCTTTATAAAACATCACCTTATGTGTTCCAGCGCAGAGTACATATCCATTACAGCAAGTGTCTCAAAGATGGAAGGTGTATGAAGTCATAGTCAACATACCCTTAGGTATCAGATCAGTGCCCCAGCTGTTCCACATGTAAGAATTGTTGTCCTTTCTTTTCCAACTACTATTTCTTGGAGATTCAGAGCTGTTTACTTTATTCTCAGGCAGTAACTGGACAAATACGTGATCTGTCCAAGCATAATATTTTCACACTAAAAAAATACCTCAAATCATAGAAGGCTGTGGATCAACAATATCTTGCTATTCCAGAACCTGTCTGCCCTTTTTCCCCTTTTGGAATTTAGTGAGAAAGTTTAAAGTTTTGGAGACTTAACAGCTTTGGGTATCAAATGCTACTTTTTTACATAGTGTGGTTTTTTTTTTTTTTAAATTAAAACCAAAGCTATATGTCTTTGCAGAGTAGATGAAATGAATGTAATAACAGCAACCTTAAGCCTCTCTCCTGACTCAAATACAGTTGCATTTGTCCTAATGTTATTTAAAGAAAAAAGGAGAAAAGAAAGCCAATAGGAAACTTTACATTTGCATCAACATCAGGGAAATTAAAAAACAACAACATCCCCTTCCCTCCTCCTCCTCCAGTGTTCTTGCTGGTTTAGCTCAACAGGTTTTAGCACCCGTGGGAGCACAACTGTAGACAAGCCTCTGGAATCCAGACCTATTTTTAATTAAACCTGTTTTGAGAAATCTAATGGAGATGGCTGTAAAAGGGAGTCTGACCTTGTCAACATTAGGACTAACACCTATTTAGCTGCGTGAATGATGGCACTGGTGGGAACATTTTTGCAGATGCTTTCTCCTCAAACCTTATGTAGAGTATCTGGTACATTCATAGTAGTTAACCTATTTTCGCATCAGATGTGATTTTCTTTTGACGTGTAGTGAAGAAGAGGAGACTTGGATGCTCCATACACTGTCCCATTCCTGTGTGGATTTTTGAAGTTGCTTTCTGTGCTGTTTGCAGCATGTTTTAATATCAGACATTACCACTTGGATTAATAGGAGAATTGTTCAAATGCACTGAATTTTTAAACTTAGCTATATTCGCTGCGACTGCTGGACTGAATCCTGTACTGTTGGAGTACAACATTTTTTTGTTAACAATACTATAAACATTGCTTCTCCTAATTCTGAAGGACAGTAGTAAGTGCTTCAATTATCTAAGTAAGCAGAAGATCTCACAGTTGTTTACATGATCAGTGTTTGCTGCTTCATTCCTGCAGAATAATATCTGTGCTGACCTTCCATTCCTAAACTTTTCAAGGGAAGCAAAGGTCAGAGAAGCATTAGTGAGTTTGCATGGGTAATCCTTCCAGCAGTTTACTGACCTGAGGTTCAGCAGTGGGAAGGCTACCACTTGACTACGTAGGCCTAATTATGGTCACTTAACCTCTCATTAAAATGAATGGAAGCAATTTGTACCACTCCAAGTGATAACTCCTTCACAGAGTCAGAGAATGAGGTGTGTTTTTACCCTTTCTGGTGAGAGAGGCTTGAAATGTAAGGGGAAAACGCCTTTAATGCTTAGATCACTTTTTATCTTAAAAGCTGTTAGCATTTAACATGTGAATCCTCTTAAGGCCTTGTATATAAATTAGTTTTACATTTGGGTAATGCTGAAGCAAGGATTAGAGTTGTGCAGGAGTAGAAGTTTAATGACTCTCATTTCTGTTATCTGAACATTAGACCACACATCTCACTTGTACATAACAATTTTTAGGGAAAACGGAAGTTTCTAGGAAGATTCTACATTGAGAATAGCGATGTGTAGAATCATCACATTGCCTTTATTGTTTAGGTGTTCCGGTGCAATCTCTCTGCCTTGCTTTGGTTTTGGGTTTTTGTTTTTTTTTTTTTTTCTTTTTAACATTGTGAGGGTTCACTTAGATCTAAGAGCGTGTGGTGGTAGGTCTTATCCTGACAAATTCCCAGGTATCACTGTATCACCTCACATTGATGAAAAAGGTCTTTTGCTGGCAATGCAGCATGCAGTTATAATGCAGACTAAATTATCTGAACAAAACGATTTTTTTGCCAGTGCTTGTCTTTTCTCACAGAATTTTCTTTTAGCACAGCTATGTCAGGTAGGGAGATACTTATATTTTCTCCTGCTTTCTGTGTGCTTCTAACTAAAGTGATTATGCTGGCAGAAGCTCTAAGGAAGGACCAAACCCTAGCTTTTTTAGAGCTTATTTCAATTTATGTGAATTGCAATAATTCAGTAATTAAAAGGGTGACCTTGGTTAAATGGCTTGCAAAAGGTAAAACAGTGAACAAGTCCAAGGTTTATGAATAAGCCAAAATTTTTGCCTTCTGGTAGAACATGCCAGCATTTCATGTTCTAGCAGTTTGCAAAACTGCTAAATAAAACCCTGATGAACTTGGTAGAAAGTTGTTTGCTTTATTTCAGTTAGGATTTTATTCTGAGGATGCATTTATCGTGGTTGTCAAATGGCTGCTGTTTACCTAGAAGATGTGTAAGAAAAAGCACTAAGTAAAGGAGTGGCGATCCCTCCATTCCTTTGGTAGTCATTTTTTGAGAAGATGGCATATGAGCTTGAACCTCAGTAGCCTCTGGCATTGTGTGGAAGATGCACTGAATGTAAATATGCTTGGGCAGTCTCACAGTCCTTTATGTAAGTTGATGCCTTTTGGTATTTTTGAAATTTTGAAATACCCAAGATCCAGGCTTCTTCTGAAAATTAGCTACTGAGCATGCACAACAGCTATTTTTCATACAGCTTTCATCACTCCAGAGTCTTACAGTGCAGTATTACTGCATAGTATTGTTACTTAAGATTTATCAACCTTCAGTTCTCAGGGTGTAATGCCTTGGCTGCTTTGAGTTGTGTCTGGCTGCCAGCCAAAATCAGAATTTCTTCACAAAACAAGAGCTGGAAAGAGCCAACTTGCCTGTGCTGATTTTGATTTATTAAAAGACTTCGGATACAGAGTGACATTTGCAGCTCAATATTTGATTTTCACCAGCTTTGATATGGGAACTGTGAGCACTTTGATAAACAGCTAAGAGGTTTGTCTGGGTTTGCTAAAGCCTCTGTGCGTATTTTTTTTTTTATTGTTTTGCCTTCTACCTCCCCCCCCCCCCCCCCCCCCCCCCGCCTTTTAAAAATAATAACTGTTTTGCAATGCTTAGTGAATTACCATGGATGTTGTTAGTATGCTTTAGGGACAGCTTTCCTTCATTCTCCAATAAGGGAAGTGCATTGGTCCTGGAAGCATACCAGAATGGAAGTGCTGCATAACAAGAACAGTCCCTTACTACGCTGTTACCAACATAAATAGTTCTCAAGTTTTCAGTGTAGGTGGTATGCCTACCATGTTAGCCTGAACTGTTTTCTGACTTGTTCAACTAAAATGGCTTCCTCTCCTGGGCAGACAAGTCCGTAGAATCCACCCTGTCTGTCCTGTAGATACCACAGGGCTGAGTGACCCACTCACAGTGCAGTTAAAACACAGTAATTTTTTTGTAATATAAACAAATTCTTTTCCAAATGCTTCAGCGTGCTAAAATCTTGGGCAGTGCTTGGCCTCAAGGGTGCTTGCTGCTGATCCTACTACAGGAAGAATTTCAGTAGGCTACAGCTTTGAGATTGCTCAAGGACATTGATAAGGCCAGTTTCTGTGCCTAGAAATGGAGCTACCCTTTATAATTGCCATAGGACAGCTAATATAAGCATACCTGTTGGTAATTTAAAGGTACAAAAGAGCTGAAACCTCAGAGTGTGCACCATGGAAAGGAAAACCTTGATTTGTTCCAGTTGATGTTATCCAGGCTAGAATCAAGGAAAGACCAATGTATACAGCAGCTCCCTTGTTGTTTCTGTAGTATGGTCAGGGTCTGAGGAAACCTCCAAGAAGCATGCACTACAAAAACAACCAGAGCATTGCTGGGTATGAGTTGGTATTTCCTAGATTCCAGTCTGGATAAGCTCAACTGGGATAGGGTGTTTTTTGTTGTTCTTTTTTTTTTTTTTCTTTCCAAAGTGTATGCTTGAGGCTTAAATTCTTTCACACCTGTGAATTACTAGGTTGAGTGTATTTGACTAAATGAAACATAATGCACATTCAGCTGGGTCAGGAACATGGTGATGGGGTGGTTGGTTTTTGTTTTGTGGTTTTGTTTGTTTTTTTTTTTTCATTTAATTATGTCACATTTCTGATCCCAAAATGTAGTATATGCAGCTGTGTTGCGGAAGGTTCCTTTTATGTCCTTTGTGGAACTACTTCATAGCTGGGCCTCTTGTTTGATTGCATTTATTGCACAAATGTAAAGAATGGTTGATCTGAAAAACAAAGGCGTCAAAAAAACAAACCCCCAACTGTTTTCATCTGAAGCAGTTAAATGCTATTTTTAAGATTTTTGTATGCAATATTCTGCCAAAGAAGTTAATGTGTGGTAATGTTTGTGTGTGTTTTGGAGAGTAATTTTTGAGTTATGAGTTATCAGTTTATACGTTTTATGCAAAGACCCATACAGAATGGAAGGACTGTTATTGTTGAGTTTAATGAAGTTGTGCTTAGTGCAAACACTACTAAAAAGTAGGTAGGTAATGTTAATGGCACAGCACATTTCCACAGAATAACAATTTCCTGCTGTTAGATAAAAAACAGAGACCAAGCAAATGTTTATTTTCCAAGTGGGAGACACAGGTCTGATGATGATGTTTCACTAAAATTACTTGTCTGTTAGGCAGAATGACTGATGCAGATGTAATCACTTTAATCTCATTAGTGATGTATTAGACAGATTGTTCCCACTGTAATTGTTTTACACTATAATCTTTATTCCTGTTGATAAGAGACCTCTGATATCTGTTATTCTGTATTCCCACATTACACCCTACAATAACAGCTACTAGAACTGTAGCTGAGATCTAAACAACTGTAACCACTGCTCATACCCTGAGTGTTAACATAATGAATGCCTGCTCCTCTATGTATTTCCCCGATGGCGTTACTTTAACAAAATCACCTGTTTTGCTCATCTTGCTTTTGCTGTATGACTCATACAACATTTCTGAGCTGGTACAAAGTCTTCGAAGAAGTGTCCATCTCCTGACCATTCATGTGTAAAACAAACAAAAAAGAGATGTCAGTGTCTTAATTAGCACACAAAGAGGAGAGGCTGAAAGATAGCTTGGGGCGGGAAGTGATATATGTGTATCTGGGGGAGAGGAGTAGAAAGAGATCTTGGGAGGTTAGAAGGTACCATTTTGCACTAGTTGAAGCTTCAGGGTGGTCTTTCATTGTAAGTACATTCATCATAGCTACCACAGAAAGCCTGGAATGTCTCTCTGACCATTTGTTTTCTCTTTAGGGCCAAGGACAAACCTTTCAGTTTCCCAACCTATTTCCAGAGAAAGAAGAAGATGCAGAAACTCGTTCTCATGATGACTTCAGGAATAAATATATGGAGAGAGAGAAACAGAGGCAGGAAGGTGACCCCAGACGAGGTGGAGTTCCCGACTGGTTTTGACTTTGATGCAATAAGCCAGCTGCCTTTCTTTAGGCTCAGAGGGATTTTGATCATCAGAACTTGCACTCTTCTCTTCTTGTAATGACCGAATGTTTATTCTAGAGCAGCCCTTGCTAGCATGTCGTTTTTCCTGGCTGTTTGTACATGACTACAACAAAACGGCCCTAAAGAAATAAAAAGGTAAAATCAATCTGACTGCATCAGGTCTTTCCTGTGAACTTGTGGACAATTTCTAAAATGTGGAATTGCTCATTGTTTCCGACTATGAGAGTGTCATTTTGCTTACTTTGTTCCTGCTTCTGTGCATTGTTTTGAGTAGGAATAATTTAATTTCCCAGGGTAAATGTAGTTGCATTCTATGGAATGGATAAAATGTATAGATCAGTCAGGGGTGGACATGAAGGTGTAGAGAACTAGACTACAGGCTCAGGACATAGGATTCCCTATTTGTCAGTTACTGTGTCTTACCATCCTGTGCTTTGCCTTCCTTACGAAGTGACCCCTTGTTATGGTTAAACTGAACCCAGGACACACCTTTTTTCCTGGAGATGTGCGTGTGATCTGATTGCACTCCTTTAATGATATTGGATGTTTTGGAGGCAGGGTTTATAAGATAGGCTTGTGACCAGGCACCTGTGCATTTTCATAGAATCATGGAACCGGCTAGGTTGGCAAAGACCTTTAAGATCAAGTCCAACCATTACTCCAGGACTGATCACCAGAATCTTCAAGGAACAAAGGTGGTGCACAGTCTTTGCTTGCTGTGATACAGTGCAGGTAGTTACCTTCTGTGGCTAGCTGCCGTGGGAATGTTGTACTAGTATTCCTTCCACTGTCTGCACCTACCTTGCAGTGCTGGCAAGAACTCTGTGTAGACACAGTTTTATTGGCATAGAAATGCTTCTGCCAGTGTAGGCTGTTTTGTGCTCAGTTCTAATAAAAAGACTTTTGACTTTTTTCTAGTGCAGTTCTCTCTACTTCCAAGTTGCTGATGCCAGGGCAGTGGTAGAACTTTTCTAGGCCTTCAGGGCTGCCACGTTCAGGTTTTTAATTTCTTGGCTCTGTGGCTGATTCTCCTTACTCTGATGAGGGTATTTCCTCTTTGCCTGGGTAAAGCAACGTGCTCTGCTTTTGTGTCAGAAATTATGGTGGAATAGGAGAATGAGGAAGGACTTCACCACAGAGGGAGAAGGATGTGTTTCTGCAGTCTGCTGGCTATAACACAAGCACATGCAGGGTTAAATATACAGCTAATGTTTCCCCGGCTTAGAATTCTGCCATTTGGAGTAATTGGCAGAGGAATGAATGAGCCCATGCCTTGAACGCTTCTACCCGGGTGCTCTCCTTTATTGTTCCGTGTCTGAAATTCTTGTTTGGACAGCTAGCAAGATGTTTACAAGGAAACAGCTGTTCCCCAGAGAGGCAATCCAAGTAGGGTTTTACGCACCCCCTTCTGTTCATTAGTCACCTCTTTCCCCCTGCTACTTCCCTCCTGCACAACAGTCCATCTCCTGTGGTTTGTGCTTACAACCCCAATGATGTTCCCACCCCCCTTTTTGTCCAGTTTCCAAGGGGGATCATGCATGATCAGAGTTAGCCAATGCTTAAACAGAGAGATGCTCTTGGAGAGGAGGGAGATAAGGGAGGATTTGCTACTCCCAGCCTGCCAGCAGAGTTACAATAAGTAGATGTGAAAAAATACTGAGTTCACTGAAAGCAGTTCATATGTTTGGCATATCTGTGAAGCCAACACTTCCAGAGTTTTATAGTGACATGTGAAACTCCATGTTAAATTAGGAGCTGGCCTGCAGTTTTAAAGTAGGACGACTGAATTTGTCTTAAGTGCAAGGTTTTCTTCTCTGTGGTACACATCCTTCCTTGCTTCCCCTCATTTTTTAATATGTGGGTTTTTTTTTTAAGAGGCTGTTTCCCAAACTTCCAGATCAATGTGAAGCTGATCCAAATTGGGGCTTGGGCTTTGTTCCTACATTTGTAATACAGAGTTTGCTATTTTTTCTTCTCTTTCCTTTGTGTTCACCCCCAATATAGGTAACTCCATCCTCTTCACCATAATGAAGATAAAATGAAAGAATTCATCTGGTGGTGCCATGTATTTTCCTATAACTGGCTGGTCAGCTTTGACCAAGCAGTCAGGTATGTGATAGTTCTGGATAAATGAGGCCATATTCCATGTGTTAGGCATAACAGCAAGAGACACATTGATCATCAGCCTCTCTGCCTCCCCTGTTAACATCTGCCTTCCCTGTCTTCATCAGAGATTGGAGTCACCAGCCTCTGTACTGGCATTGAGGACCCAAGCTGAGAGTTTATTTGTAGTCCCAGGTATGCTCTAGGCTGAGTGAGTATTGACAGGGCTGGGTAGGTCTATCATGCTTTGCTATTCTGTGATTTCTCTGTGGGTTATTAATTTCTAGCTCATGTTCAAGACAGGTTTCTGCCTGGAGTGGCACAAAAGGGAACAAATAGAGATGAGTATACTCATTCATATGAAGTTGTTGCAAGCTCATTCTGGCAAGTATTCGAGCTGCTTAAGAGAGCAATGTTACCAGCTACCTCTAAAATAGTACTCCTGTGAAATTAAGATAAAAAAAAAAAGAAAACTCAAAGTCCATTATTTTGCTTTAATACTCCTGATTGCCATGAAGTGGGATTAAAAAGATCTTGAGTTTTTTCCAGTCCCTTGTTGGCTAGTGTTTCTGAGGAGGTGCCAGTGCTTAATATGGTCTGGTGCTTCATTGCTTAACAAATCTCATCCCCCCAACTGTACAGGTAGAAGATAATGAAGACAATACTTGAATATGAAAGTAAAAGGTTGTATCATGTACCAGAGAAAAGTACAGCGAGTGGTAAAACTAGGATGAGGACTCAGAATTCTGTAGTTTTCTTCACTACATTGTGCTCCTTCCAGCACATCCTGATATTTATTTTGGTTGACAAAAGGGATCAGCAGATCCTATGAGGTCACATCTAGCCCTGCTACCAGAGGTGTCGAGCTGTCCTTGGCCATGTCAGCAGTCATACCTGTGGGCCAAGGGTTGGATATATGTGTGAATAACTTCTCCAAGGACCAAAGTAACGACATGGTTGAAGAGGCTGATGTTCACTGTGGTGCAGGAGAAGCCACGTTCTGCACTTGGCGTGCACAGCTCTACAGCTGCCGGCTCCTCTGACGTACAAGGAAGGCAGTGACGCAGTTTCTTTCCCCTCTGAATTTGTGCAACTGCATCAAGACAGTAACGTGCTGGAACAGTTAGCTGATGCACAACTGACTGTGTTGGCCACTCTGGTAGAGAAAGGGATCTGCCTGCAGTGAGCATTATCCCAGCAATACCAGTGTACTTCAGAGGGAACACTCACTTGCTTTTTTGCTTGCCCATGTTTCTTATTTTTAAAACAAACCTGAATGAATTGCAGAGACAGTGAAGTGACTGAGACTGGCACTTCCAGCTGCATCTTTGAAATGAGTTTTGTGTGGTAGGCCATGCTCATTTGGGTTCTAAGAGACAGGTTCCTTGGTGGTTGAAGTGGATCACGTAGGACTTTGTGGGTGTCTGCAAGTGACTAAATTACCATGTCTTGTAACCACTTGTCACCTGAGCCTTACTACATGACCTCAGAGGGTGCGAACATTTGTCTTTGGAGTTTGCTTGAAGTAGGAAGGCATATAGTGCAGCTCAGCTGGTAAGGGGTTAGACACAAAGCTGTGATGACTTCACCTGTGTATTAGCCACATTCATCAGTGGCCAATTGTGTAGTCCTGTGCACCATACAGAGGCTACTGGTGGTTAAATGAGAAAAGGCTAAATAAAATACATTGTAGAAAGAAGTACAGCCTTGCGGTGGATTCCAGGAAAGGTATATGCTGTTCCATTTAGTGAGTATTCCTTACCTGAGCAAGGGAAAGCACAGGGAAGGTAGGTGGCTTGCCTTCATGCCTGAACACGTCTGAGAATGGGTAATCCAGAGTTTGTGGTACTTGCTTCCATACTGGGACCCCAAAATTACGCAGCTGGTGACAGAAGGAGGTATTCAACAATTTGATCTACTGTTGACCACTGTCGCTGGCACTTCTGAATGAAAGAAACAGTAGGAAAATTTTGCTTACTTTATTTGAGACCATCTTGCTGTGGAAAATGTCTTCATGGCTGGGGAATTCCCACTCCATCCAAGTTATTCTAATTACATCAACGTTACGAGCTTTTTATTTGAGGAAAATTATTTATTTCACTTACTTGGGTTTTCAGGTTGTAGGACAGACTATTGCTTCTTCAGCTCTAGTGTGTTTGTGGAAGGGCTTGCAGAGAGTGGTAAAGACTGGATAGAGGACGTCTGCTTCATGTGTGAAACAAGGCGAGGTGCACAAAGCAAGTACTATTTTTGCTAGGAGGACTGAAAGCTGTAAAACTGTTATCTTGACAATGCTGCTTTCTCCTGAAGTAGAGTTCAAGGACTGCTCAGCGTCCAATTTAAAACTGTTGTCTGAGAATGGCTTTCCAGGGTGGCTTATATGCCAAAGCTCATAGGTACCGCAGCTAAAAAGGAACATTGTGATAATCCCTTTCGACCTCCTGAATAACACAGATCATAAAATTTCATGCCGCAGTTTCTGTGCGTAGGCCAGAAGCTCTTGTGGTTGAATATTACATGGGATGGTTTTAAAGGCTTGAACTTGACAAGTGTTGCAGGACCAAGTAAGTTTCCTCGAATAAGCAGGGCCCAAACAGCATGAACGTCAGCAACACGTTGTCATCTGTCCTGTGTATTTCTTGAAGTGGTTGTAATGGGGAAGACTAAGCATTGCTGTTTAGGAATTGTGTGTTTGTAGAGAAGAGAGGTAATTCTCATAAATATTTTCTTTAAATGCAGAAGGTTTTAGACTAGTTAAGATGACATCCTGGCTGAGCCATTTCTTACTGAGTGATTTATGGCTGTTTAGACAGAATTTGGCTCTTTGTGTATATTGTTGACTTATCAAAGTGTGCGCTGCTGCTGTGGACACACCCAGCTTGCAGAAGTCGGGAGGTGTATCACAGTCACTTACTCTGTGGCATAAGAACATAGTAACTAGGACCTGGTGTAAAACTGATTGTTCTTAATTACAACCCAGTGCTAATTATCAGTCTCTTTTTGTGCCTTTAGTAAATGCTGCAAATGAAAACTGATTGAAATTTCTGATAATTTGTGCAGTGCAGAATTAGGCACTGCATTTTCTTCTGTAGTGACTGCAACTTTGGAGAGCATTTTGAGGTCACACATGGTATTCTAGGTAGGTAAATGTGTCATGCCTGGGATCTGGCCCTTAGTGCTATCTACATTTCATTTGCCAAAGTTCTTGGTTTAGGAGTTAGATCAGTGTCAATGATTCAAGGCTTGGAAAACCTCCTTTCCTAAAAAAAGGCTTGGGAAACTCCCTCTGTTGAATCAGCATGGTTTAGAAAGTATTTTGATTGTTTGTCTATATAGGCGTACCTGGAAAAGAAAAGCTTCTTGGAGGGAGAGCATAGTCTATTGCTCTTCAGTGCATAGCTGAGCAAGTGACATGAGCTGACTAGAAAGGGAGTGGCTGTGGAGTGGGCAGGTGATAGCCTCCTTAGTGTTGGGATTGGCCAGGGAGTTGTTCTGGATCATCTGGCATGTTTCCCTTGAGCCTGTGCTGAAAACATAGAAGGGCTGAAGGCCTCTTAGGTCATGTAGTCTATGTCCTCAAATGAAGAGAGCCTGCTGCAGATTGAGCCTTGCCAGTGCTTACATACATGGCAGACCCAGTGTGTGGTGTGTCACAACAGCTGTCAAAGGCTGATCGTCATACCCAGAGTCTCTAAACATCCTGTTTATCCTTGCAAAGAGGAACACTTGATTGAAAGATAAATACCAAAAAAAAACCCAACCAACCCCAAGACTGGTGCTAGGGACAACATTTGCCCTTGGGCTAACAAACCTGAAAACAAAAGAAAATAAACATAGGATGGAGGCAAACACATTTCCACACGAGGCCAGACTCTAAAAGGGATTTAGGAGCTTAGCTTGTTTTGGCATGCTTGAAAAAGAAAAAGCAGTCTGGGTGCCAGGATTTTTAGGGCTCTGTATGCGTGCGCGTGCGTCAGGGGAAGAGTGTGGGGAAAGATGGGGTGTCTGTGGTGATGTGCAGGGGGAACGGAGGACGTTCAAGCTGCCAGAAAGCTTTATGCAGGGTCACCCTTGGGGCAGAGCTTGCACATTTTAACTTTATGTTTTAAAAATTAAGCATGCTGAAAAAAAATTCTTCAAGTTGCCAGCGAGATTTTTTTTCTTTTTTCCTTCCCCCTCTGTTTGTTCATTTGTTGCTGCACGGGAGGTCTGTTTACTTTGCTCAAGAGAATGAGGGACCCTAGAGACACTGCTCTGCATGCAAAGCTTTTATGGAAGGGACTAGGGGAAGAGAAGGGGAGGAACTTCCAAGCCTTTTGAAACAGAGGTGAAAGAGTTTGCAGGCTGTTTCTTTCACTTCTTTGCCCAATGCTTGTTGGGCCTGATGTTGCTACTGCTTATGTAGACATAGCTGGCCCGTGGACTTCAACGATGGGTCCTGCTTTTAAGGGCTGATCTGGCAAATCTACAGGGTGAGTGTGAGGAGGCCTGAAAAGCCCTAAGACTTGATGTTGAAGCTCTTGAGTAGCTGTCTAAGGCAGCAGTGCCACCCAGTTTGCCTACGGGATCTCTCTGGTTGCTTTCAAACTAGAGATGTTGCTACTCTCTCCACCACCTCTCTGTTAACCCTTCTGAACAAACTGTCCCTGAAGTTTGGGATGATTTTGTCTGTGCCATTAAGATACTCTCATGATGAGACAATGCAGTCTTTTGTTCCAGGGATTTAGTGTTTTAAAGGGGACTTCTTCAGAGCTGTGTGGCAGCATGCTGCTGCTTGTCTTTGTTACTTTAGATGACTCAGTCAACTTCTGAATGCTTCAGTTTCCCCAGCTGGGCTTAATAGTTTTTGTGATCCGACTGGAGATCCAGCAGAGGGAGAGGGAGATCTGCATCACTTCTGCTTGCTGGTACCTGAGTGGATGAGGCAGCTTTGTCCAGCTGTATCTTCCTCATGTCTTATGATGCTGAAACAAATAGAAGAGGACAGTAGGGAGAAAATTAAGGGTGCTTTTCAAGGGTGGGTGAATATCTTTAGATTAACAGATGGCCACCACTCCAGGGATACTTCTGGGGATAGAGGAATAGTGTTACTGTAGGTTCTGGGCAGTGAGAGTGGTACATGTGACGTGGCATGCATCATACTCAAGTGTGAGGGAGGTCAAGGGAATGGTTGATGGGGGTTGATGAGTAATTCAATTAGAGCAGACTTTGGATCTGTGTGGTGGTCTGTCATTTGGAGTTTTCTTTTTGAGTAGCAACAGAGGACAGCAACTGATGAGTTTTGCCTATACCCTCAGTCTTGTATTTGAAGCTGCTATTTTCTAGTAAGTCAATTACTGCTGGAATGCAGAATAGAGAAATTTCAATTGGCAGAGGGAACTGTCTCCCTTTATCTCTTTGCTTCCTGTTTTGACTGACAGGAAAGCTGCACAGCAATCCCAGGACATTTTTCTGTGTTGTAAAGGATCCCTTAAATACTGGGACATACCATGTTGCTTTGGCCATTTTGTCTCCAAGAGGAAGAGGAGTTCAAGAGCCAGCTGTGATTTTGGTTAAGGAAACAAAAACAGACCTCTTGTGAAAAGAGATTGAAAAGCCTATAAATACTAATTCTAAAGAAGGGAGAAGCGAGAGGCAACATGATTTGAGATGGGCTACCCAGAAGTACATCCTGTTATGATATATGTGAGTGGGGACTGTCAATGAAATGAAAAAGAGGGCAAGATAGAAACTGACACAGAAATATTTTCACTCGACATTGGGTTAGATTAGTGTTGTGCAATTCTTTGCCACAAAATATTAGGGCCAAGAACTTTGCTGGATGCAGACACACTCTGGCTGTTTCTGTGGATAACCAAGATATCAAAGAGCTAATGGTAATATTAAAAGAACAAGAGTTTTGGGAAGCTGTCAGTGCCACATGCGTCAAGACACAAGCTGACTCCAGCAGATGGAGGTGGGGATAGGAAGAGACTTTTTTTCCTTAGGAAGCAAAATAGCCTGCAAGCTGTCTGTTGCAGCGTTCCTTATTCTGAACTCTGGATCAACCTCTGTGGCATTGCAGAATCCCAGCCGAGATGAAGCTTGTAAATATGGCAAGCTTGGCAGCTGTTTCAGCTACATTACGTCTAGTTGTGTTAGACCTGGTTGAAAGGTAGGGCACCTTCTGCATTCTTCAGCCATGTGTTGTGCAAGATTTGCTTTCTCCTCTGCCTCACAAAGGAAGGTCAGTAATGTGGCCTGGGAGTTAGGAGAGTGAACTTTACTTCCAAAATCTCTTCAGCTGAACTTGGGTCATTCCTTAACCTCTCTTTCTGCCTTTGTTTTGTGTCACTGAAATAATCTAGGGATGATCCTTTTCCTCTGCTCTCACTTGTCTTTCTGGCTAACATCTCAGGGTCCTTAGTAAAAAGTGCCCCCTCCATTCCTTCTGTGGTTGAGTATGACACACTATGCACAATATTGACATACTGAGGTTGAAGGCTGGTTTCGCAACTTGTGGATTTTTTGATCACTTTTTTAACTATCTGGAAAGAGTAGTAAGGGTGCTTTGAACACCTTAGCTGTAGAGCCATGGTTGTTCAATAACAATGCTTCAATAAAAGAGCTGCTTATTTTTATTGTATTTTGTTTTAACTGCTTTTAATAGCTATAAACAACCTCTCTTTGGAACGTCTTGCAACTTGTGACCAGCTGGGTGAGGGGCCTTCATGTCAGTTTCAAGCCTGTGAAGAGGAGAGTATAACAGGTCCAGGACTGCTCCAGCCACTTCATGCCTGCCAAGGAATGCTGGAAACAGAGGTCCTTATTGCTCAAGTAATTAAAGGATCATCAGCTCTACCTCTCAGATTGCTTAAGGCATTGTAGTAAGGGACAAATACTCCTGCTTGCGCACTGTTATTTGTTTTCTGCTTGCTCTATTTTTCTTGGCTTGAAAGGAGGAATTATGAAGACTGTTGAGTAGGATCTGGGAGTGCTGCAGTCTAATGGATTTGGCTGTGGCCCTGGGTGTGTTGTGGAACACTCTAGTACTGAGCATGGAGTGTCTTCAGGGCCCCTGCTCTTCCTGCTTCTCTCCCAAATCTAGACACTAGAGAGATGGTTCTCAGAAGGCAGGTCCAAGTTGCCCAGACCTTGGCATGGGGTGGGCAAAGAAGACAGACGGGGATGTCTGTAGAGGTGCCTCTGAATGGCTGAAGTGCCTTCTGCCCTCGCATTAGCAGATACAAGGATTTTGCTACAGCTGAGCTGGACTCCAAAATTGTGAGACTGGATTATAATGGGAGGATTTCCTATGGATTTTCTGAAAGGGATTATTTTTCTGTGGTTTAAACTCTGAAGTTCAGAGTTTTCTGTTTTCTCTCCATTATAGTATGCAAGAAATTACTTTGTCTTTTAAATAGACACTGAGACTCACATATGGGCAGGGGCCTTCAAAAAACAAAGTACCAAATATTGTGAATCTTTGACAGAATCACAAGAGCAGGGCAGACAGGGTGAACCACCCACCCTTTAACCATCTGTCTCTTGAGATCTGGAGAGTCTTTTAACGCTAGGGAGCGCAGCCCCTAGACAAGGAAAGTCATGTTGTTGTACTCCAGCTTTTTCTTCTGTGCGTGCATGTTCATCAGCACAACTGCCAAAGAAACAAGCACCCATTGCATTGACTCTCCTTGTGCTTCGACAGCTGTGGAAGAAACACCTGAGAAAGAAAGGAGAACTAACTTTGAGCCCTGATGGCCCAATAACATCATAAACGAGCCTCACAGTATAGGTGGTACAGGGTGGGCATTTTCTTCCCTTCTGGGAATGTGAAAGAGGACAGAGCTTGGACTGTGCTTGCTGCCTGCAACCCCAAAGCCTCCTCACTGCTGAAGATGTTTTGCCTGGGAGAGCCTGGCTGCAGGGGCTTGGCTGTAGCTCAGGAGCAGCTTGAAGGGCACATGCTAGGTAGGCAGATGGAGCGGGTGATGGAGATGACCTGCTGAAGAAGGGGAAGTGTGGAGTGAGAAGGGGAATGATAAAAGGGCAGCCATGTGGGCTACCCTGTGGGAGCAGAGGAGGGCAATAACTCATCTTGAAAGGAGAGAGGGGCCAGCAGCAAAATTGCCTGGAATAAGTGGCTGAGGCAGAAAAGGGCTGGTGGAATGATTAGGTCTGGCAGACCTGAGGTTCTGTGTGTGTCTGCAGGGTTGTTGAATAAGTTCTTGGTTAGTCTGCAGAGGCTGTCTAATCACAGCTTGGGAAGCTCCAAGGTAACACTAACCTCGCCACAGAGCAGAGGGGTTTCACCAGAGGTCCCAGGAGCACTACATCTTGACACGTGAATGCAGCCCCCAGTGTGGGAGCCTTACAGCAGACACTGCGTAATGGCCTGTTTTGAATTTGTATTTCATTTGCCTCCCATATGGGATCAGTTTTTCCCTTTTCTTTATTTTTTTTAATAGCATTTTTCCTAGTCATAATAATCAGCGTTTCCCTGCCTTGCACATCCCCCCCCCTTCATTTTTCACAGCTGGCTTTGATTGGTTTCAGTCTTACAGATGATCCTTCGAACCAAGAGGAAGGGGTAAAGGTTCCCTTCCTTTTCAGTGTGAGGCAGACAGCCTTGCCGGAGGGGTGGGAGACACCGGCGTGCTCCCGGACTAGCCGACTCTTTGCTGTTGCCCCTGCCGGCCTCTTGTGCATCTGGTGAGGTTTGCCAAATTGCAAGATAATTTCTCTGCTGAAGGCCTGGAGAACATCACAAGTTGTTGATGGTGTGCATGCCCCTTCTCTTGCGCTGTGCAAAAACAACCGTGCTTGTGAGTGGAAGGGGTGGATCACCACTGGCTTGTGCTTGCAGGGTGTGGGTACAAAGGGCCAGGGTGCATCTGTGGTCTGTGAAGAGCGTGCTGAGACTGACTCAGACTTCTGTGTCTGTGTGCCATTGGGCTTACGGCAACCACAGCCTCTCATGTGTGACTGTGTCAGGTATGTGGTCCTCTGTGCAGGACATAGTTAACCTGTGCAACCCTATGTAGTGCACCACCAAAAGGACCTGGTAGATGCACCAGTGGAAAGCACCCAAAGTGCTTGAATTGGCATGGGAAAAAAATAATTATTGGATGCAGAAGCAGGTTTCCCTGGTTTTTAGGGCATGAGTTGAATACAAATTGCATGGCAGAAAGGAGAAGCTTCCTTCAGGCAATCTAATCCACAGTTGCCTGATGTGGGATTTCTAGCAACTTCCTTCGAAGCAGCTTGTGCTGGTCACTGTCGGAGGCAGACAGTTGGGTCGACAGTCGCTCGGCCGATGTGTTATGGCTATTCCTGCATTCCAGGCACCATCCAAGAGGATGAGACATAGCGTTGCACAAGACCAAAAGAAAGTAAATGTTTACAGGCACAACGCACATTTCAGCTTGTTACATGTTCCTGAGCAGTGAAAGAAATGAAACAATAATTAAAACGGGTCCCAAGTCTCAGTGTGTATCTTGGCTCACAGTGCAGACCTCTTGGAGTGCTGCCTCTGCCTCTCTCAGATCCCAGCCTGAGCAGTACCACTGGGCCGTTGCATCCAGGTCAAGGTCTTTCCAGTTAATCCAAGTACACTGTCTTTCTGAGAACTACGCAAGCCTTTTGGAGAGGTGGCTTTATAGCCCGTAATGGGTTTCAGTGCATGACGTTTTCCTCTTGTATGGTAGCTGTCATGCATGTATATCCCCAACTAACTAGGAAGTGTTTGCCTTGGGTACCCCAAGTGTCAGTGTAGAGGAAATTATGGATGGGTTTATTCCCATGGAGGAGAGGTGAAGAAAGTAGAAGAGCAGAAGAGGAGTGGACATTTAAACTGTTTCTTCCGTGAATTGTCCCTTTTTAATGGTTTAGTGTGTGTGTGTATTTGTGTGTGTGTGTGTGTGTGTGTGTGTGTGTGTTCAGGAATTAGAGTGCAACAAAGCAGATTTAGTGAAGGGCTGTGTCATAGAATCATAGAATAGTTAGGGTTGGAAAGGACCTTAAGATCATCTAGTTCCAATCCCCTACAATGGGCAGGGCCACCTAGCACTAAACCATGCCATCCAAGGCTATGTCCAACCCAGCCTTGAACACTGCCAGCAATGGAGCATTCACAGCTTCCCTGGGCAACCCATTCCAG